>OY829516.1:10432123-10564148 GCA_963691665.1 Clepsis dumicolana | reverse complement strand
AAAATTCACAAGGATGGTGTTCCTGTTCGCCCTGTTGTTTCATACGTGAGTGCTCCAGCGTATAAAGTAGCGAGGAAGTTAAATAGCATTGTTCGGGAAAAATCTTCTTTTAAGCCAATATATAGTTTAAAGAATAGTTCAGATTTAGTAAATAAAATTAAAGACATCAATATACCGCCAAACTCAACATTACTTTCTTTAGATGTGGATAGTTTGTTTACCAACGTACCATATAGTGAAACCTTAAATATTCTTAGATGTCACTTAGAAAGGAAGCGTTTACATCCGGGGGAGGTTTGTGAGTTAATAGAATTAGTAACTTTATGCATGAAACAAAATTATTTCAGATATAATGGTCAATATTATTTGCAGAGTGATGGTTTAGCAATGGGGTCACCTCTTAGTCCTTTAATGGCTGACGTTTTTATGGATAACTTTGAAAAACAATATATAGTGGGGAACAGCAATTTAGTATATTATTATAGGTATGTTGATGATTTAATTTTATGTTGGAAGGGGAGTATGAGGCAGCTAGATTTGTTTACTAGTGCTCTCAATAACAAACATCCAAAAATAAAGTTCAAACGAGAATTAGAGGAAAATCGTTCATTAAATTTTCTGGATTTAACTATTACAAGAGTAAATAATAGGCACCAGTTTCAAATTTACCGTAAGCCTACGTACACAGATACTGTCATACCTGCAAATTCTACTCACCCATGGCAGCATAAACTGGCTGCTTTCCATTGTTATGTACATAGACTACTAACTGTACCTCTTTCGAAAGAGCATTATGATTCTGAGTTACATACTATATATCAGATAGCAACAACAAATGGTTATAGTACAGCAATGGTTAATAGTCTGGTTCAAAAGAAGCAGGGACGGATAGTGAATAGCATGCTTTACTCTGCGTTGCCATCTCAGCCTACTAACAAATTTAGATCTAGTATTACTTATGTTGGCCGGTTGTCTGACAAGATTTATAATATTTTAAAATCAAATAACATCAATGTTGCCTTTAAGACTACTAATTCTTTACGTTCTAGACTTTGTAATAACAAAGAAAAGGTGGATAAAGGGAACAGGTCGGGCGTATATAAACTCACTTGTGGCGACTGTAGTCAAGTATACATTGGACAAACCGGTCGAAGCTTTGATACTAGATTTAAAGAGCATGTCTCGTCATATAGGCATGATCATCCAGAGAAATCAAACTTTGCCAAGCATTTATTAGAAACGAATCATTCGTTGTTAGACTCAGATACGTACGAAATTTTACATTATTGTGATAAGGGTTTGCGGCTATCGGTTTTAGAACAATTGGAAATAATTAGGTACAACAACATGGGGTCTATTATTAATGAACAAGTTAATTTGGTTTCTTCGCCTTTGTTACGACTTGGTTCTAATTTTAATAATGTGTCATAGTAATAATGAGAACATGACTTCTCTTTTTACCGTACTCGGTTAAAAATAACGGGGTACCTGGCGTAGATTAAAAATAAAAATAAAAAGGGTAGTTTGGAATTCATTTCTTAAAAAAGGGTAGTTTAGGACTTACATAAAAGGGTAGTTTGGAATTTATAAAATATTAGTGGGTATGTTGGTTTTGTCATTAACTAAGTTGAGTACATGTTTTACATATGTCAGTAGTGGAAGTGGTGGCATGTTGAGCGGTTGTTGTTGTGCTTCGTAAATGGCCTCGTGGAGAGTGCCGAAACGCGTCAGCGTTTAGTATAGTGGTGGTGGTGATAGTTGGGTCTGTGTGGCATGTGTTGATTCGTGTAGCAGTGGAGGTGGAGGTGTTGCATGGAAACATACATTTGCCGCACAGATATAACTATTTGTCATTAGTGGTCGCGGGTGAGCAAAGTAATTGTTTTTTTAGTTCATAAATATGGACCTCCGCAAAGTAACGCCTGATTCAATAAATTATTCAATAAATTAAGAGATCAAGACATAAAAGATATTATGTTTCCGAACTCTTAAGTAAAAAAGTTCCTTATAGGTTTTTATTTACTTGTGATTGGCAAACCGGACTTTAGAACTTCCATATTGTTTCTTTTGATGTATGGAAGTCTAAAAAGATGTGTATAAGTACAAAGTAGTTCTAAGAGCTCTACAATATCAGTGCAATGACATAGTCAAGAAGTCAAGATCAATGAAAAATAATGTTTCATTTCTTACAACTCTTTTTATTGTTCCGTGTAGTTAGAAGACAGAGGGATACTGAGTGATCTCTTAACAAATATCTACACTCCTGTCAACATGCTGTGTAACCTGTAACATTTATTATTAACAAGCACAGCGCTTCCCCCGTTTGATCTGTTGATAACTCAGAAATACCTTCAGCAACGAGACCGTAAGATGGGTAAGCGTTGGGGCCAGCGCGGCGCTCCGATGAAAATCCGCGACGCTTCCGTGACCGTGCGCCCTACTTGGGTCACCATCGAAGATATGGACTTCCCTCGCCTGGCCAAGCTCACTTTGCCTGGCATTAAGGAAGGTATGGAGTATAAATAAACTAAGTCTGAATCACAATTTTTAATATAAAGAGGAGCAATAACTGTGTTGTGACATCAATAGCTGAAAACTGTTGAATGGGTTTCTTTTGGCAATATAATCATAATTATCTTCTATTGTGTACATTTCAGTCTGTGTGGAAAGAAATTGTGCAACTTAGGAAACTTTGATATTTGAGGTTTTTGTATAATTCCGATTTATTACCTACATTCTCGATTAGGAGTTGATACCTTGTCTTCTCTCACTTTGTCATTAACAAATAATAAAATAATATGAAGCCACCACTCACCAAGTGACTGAGCAATCAAGAAATATCTCAATAAAGCTAGCATTAAGAATCTAAAACTATTTACTATGCCAACACATGAAGACAGCAAATCTAACTCTATTTTATCGGAACCTTTTAGCGAAGCTGCCAAAATTCTTTAAAAGTGTTTTTTTAAATAATTGTACCTTTTTGTTTTTTTTATTATATTTCTATTGTCCTTTACGGGGCTGACATGTTCATGTCTGAACAAAGCCCCTAAATAAATAAAGATTTTAAAAAAATAACTGTGTGACTCAACTTAACGTAACTCGTAACGCCTGATTGAATCAATCGAGAATGACTGCTGCAGGCGAGGACATCGCGTGCTGCGGCGTGCTGGAGTACTACGACAAGGCTTACGACCGCGTCAACGTCAAGCACGAGAAGAGTCTGCAGCGCATCGATCGCATCTTCCATACGGTCAGTGTTTTGATAAACAGGTTTAATATTGAAAATGGGAGAGATTGCATGTTTGTTACCGAGCCATCCGAAAACGGCTGGATAGATAAGGATCAAATTTGGTAAGGGTCAATCATTTCAATTTATTTGAAGGCATACAAAGTTAAATAACATTTTCTTAAATGGCTGGTCAGAAACTTCTGTTATTTTATTAGGCAACTTGTACACTCTAGGTAACATTCGAAAAGCACTCTTTCGAAATAATACTGTTTTACATTAGACATAATGAAAACAGGATATTGACTGCGATTACCTTATAGGTTTGATGAGCTCCCGATATTTCGACGCAGTTACATGCATCATGATGAACTGACGAAACTGTCTAATGAAATTAACCGCGAATCATTTAAAAGTATTTTATAATGAGCTGTTGTAATTTTATCCTGTTGATAGATAGCCTGTACCCTAGATTAAAACATAGGCTATCTTTTATCCCGGAAAATTGCATTGTTTCCGCGTGATAGCGATAACCGAATTCTACACAGACGGAAGTCGCGGGCAACAACCAGTATATAGGATGCATTTTTATGAAGCGTCAAGAATTCAGCCACGGGTCGAATAAGTCTAAGGAATCCCCTGTAAAGTTTTTACAAAAACACTCAAACACAAACATTGCCTCTGATGTATTGGAAAATGGTTTTTTTTTTTTTTTTTTCAAATAAAATTTAACAAGGATGTTCACTTACGGCCTTATCACACCGGCGATTTTGCTAGCTAGTTTTGTATTGAGGCGATCACGCAATGTGTTTGCCGCGAGGAATATTAGTATGAAGCACTCACTCGCAAATCGCTAGTGTGATAAGGCTGTTAAGACTTACTCAACCTGTCTGAATTCTTGACGGTTCATTAGGACGACCACGTCTAACCATGTTGTGCAGGTGACGACGACCGACGACCCGGTGATCCGGCGGCTGTCCAAGAGCACGGGCACGGTGTACGCCACCGACGCCATCCTCGCCACCATCATGTGCTGCACGCGCTCCAACTACTCCTGGGACATCGTCATCGAGAAGATCGGTCGGTATTCGTTTACATTTTACAAACTTTAATTTAACTTGTAATGTATGTGTGTAACTATGTTTGTTGGGTTCGGATGGAATCTTGTAACTAAATTTTGACGCAGATATCCTAAACCGATGGAGATGAATTTCTCCATCGGTTTAGAATCTGGCATACTTGTGTAAATCCGGTGACAATAGAATAATCTGGTAGTGAAAATCCTGGTGATGCGGCCAGGGTTGTCTCCACAGGAGGGAACTCTTCAACGGGTGTCGAGAAATGCTGAGCGCAGCCGACGCGTGTCGTGGCTCATTGGCGAGCTGCGATTTTGATTTTAGTTGTGCGTGTTATCGGGTTATATTTTGGTGCGCCGATGTATAGGCGTTGTGCTTCCATATATTTATAGTTTGCTGTATTAATGTGACTTGGCCCACGACATTGAGTTATGAATTGCAGGCGACAAGCTGTTCCTGGACAAGCGCGACAACACGGAGTTCGACCTGCTGACGGTGAACGAGACGTCGGTGGAGCCGCCGGCCGACGACGCCAACTCCATCAACTCGCCGCGCAACCTCGCGCTCGAGGCCACCTTCATCAACCACAACTTCAGCCAGCAGGTGATGACTATTTTTATTTCATTGCATTATAATAATCAGTTTTTGATCGTTGATATTGTGTCCGTAGGACTTACGCATAATGACAACATGAAGTTCTATAATTGAAGCAAAAAATATCCAAATAATGCATTAGAGCCATAATTTTTAAGTAGGTACTTTATTCATGATACAGGCACGAGTCTCAAAGAGCCTTGAGAGAGTCAGGTCTGTTGCTAAAAAGCTGTCCCATCTTTTTAGTATAGCTGAATTCAAAAGCCATTTAATTTAGCCCATTCCATACAGTAAATGTATGCTATTGCTATCCAGGTCGTGTAATTTCACGTATAATCTACCCAGGTACTGAAGAGCGGCCCTAACGAAGCCAAATACAAGTTCCCGGAGCCGAACCCGTTCGTGTCCGAGGAGGAGGAGGGCGAGGTGGCGTCCGTCGGCTACCGCTACCGCAAGTGGAACCTCAACAACGGCGTGGTCAGTATACTGGACGTCACTGGCTGGACAGAACTGAGTCCCTACTTCGAAGTTCGTTTCCGACCATCCTTTTCGCTTTCGGGTTAACCCATGTTGGCGTGACCGGGACGGTCGGATACGGATTTCGGAGTAGGGGCTCTGTTTGTTTGTGACCAAGGACTATTCAATTAAGAGGACAAGCTCCGACATTGTCGCGTGCCTTTAAAGCAGGGTTTTGTACCCCTATTAAATATGCAGGACCCCTGAGAAACCCTGCTTTAAAGTATTAAGCCTACTGTAGGCTGTATATTTAAAGTGAGAAAAGCTTTCCCCTGTCAAAATGTTTATGACATTGTCATAAGATTGATTTTTGCTTGGCCAGTGGGAAAGGTTTTTCTACTGTCTATACCTAGTTTTACTACAGAGAGGATCTCTACTTACCATTCATTGCGTATGACACTTAACACTCTATTCCAGCTACTAGTCAGTCAGTCAGATTATCTCAAAAATATTGGATAATTGACAATAAAAATAAGTGTGCAATATTTATTGATAATGTTGATAGCAGACTAGATAGATTTTTTTAGAATAATAGCCTCTGTTACAATACAACCCTGTTCTCCCCAGGTTCTGGTAGCCCGCTGCGAGCACGACGCAGTAATGCAGGGTCCTCAGAACGAGACGCAGTTCCTCACGATCAAGGCTCTGAACGAGTGGGACTCGAAGCTCGCCAACGGCGTCGAGTGGCGCCAGAAGCTGGACACGCAGCGCGGCGCCGTGCTCGCCAACGAGCTGCGGAACAACTCCTGCAAGCTGGCCAAGTGGACCGTGCAGGTTCGTGGCAATTCTACCAATACCCATCATTGGAGACTACAGATGCGGTTTCAAGAAGTATTGCATCGTGTTTAATGACTGGGCAAGCCAATACGGGAGCGGCAGACCGCAGGCCTGAGAGGTATAGGAAATGGGAAGGATAGGAGGCACACAGAGAACCAGAATTGAGTTGTTGACTACCTTGATGTTTTATGTGTTTCATGTGGAGTAACATGTAAAATACTATCGGACAGTGGGTACCCACGGGTCAGACAAGGGGTGAACTAAAACTTTCAGCCAGTTATAAGTGATCATTTAAACGCCGCGTAAGTTGCAACTACGACTGGTGGCTAAAAGTTAAAAATAAATACTGACAACTCTGAATTGTTCTTTATTGGTTAGGTATTCTTTTTTCAAAATTTCGACCATTCATACATCGATTCATCGTATATTGCTTTTCATTTGTTTTTAACGATTGAAAGCTTACAACATGTTTGTGGCTAGATAAAAGTAATTTGACTCAAATTTAGCAGCGTGCAGTGATAAAATTCCACACTTCCGTTACTCACCGAGTGACTGACAGACAACGCATAGCCGAAACCCTTGGCCCTAGAAGGCTGAAATTTTGCATAGAGATAGACAAGCACTAAGGACGGATTTGTTGAAATTCCCAAGGAATCCTACTTAATATTATAAATGTGAAAGTTTGTGAGCGAGTATGTTTGTTACTTCTTCACGCTGAAACGGCCAGACGGATTTGGATGAAATTTGGAATGGGGATAGCTTATACCCTAGATTAAAACTTAGGCCATCTTTCATTCCAGAAAATTGTATAGTTCCCGCGGGATAGCGATAACCGAATTATACACAGACGAAGTCGCGGGCAACAGCTAGTAGAGAATAAACGGGTTTTCATGCTAGTAAATAATATTCTGATTCCCAGGCTCTGCTGGCGGGGTCCGACCAGATCAAGTTCGGCTACGTGTCGCGCACGCAGGTCCGTGACAACGCGCGCCACGTCATCCTCGGCACGCAGCAGTTCAAGCCGCACGAGTTCGCGGCGCAGATCAACCTGTCCATGGACAACGCCTGGGGCATCCTGCGCTGCATGATCGACATCTGCATGAAGCAGAAGGACGGTCAGTGCACGACGTACATTACGTATTTTGATGGTGGAGCTGGTTTAACACTGTCTGGGCTAGACTAAGGAAGGCATCCGGTTCAAAGGACCAAGTTTTTTCAAGTCAGAATAAAAACGCGTCTATTCCGTGTAACGACAAAGACAAAAACATTAAAAATCCGCCTACGGGCGATATGGACCCTTAGTTGACAGGAGTGCATTGCTATGCTATTTTCATGATGTCCACTAGGATCACCTATTTTGATCTCCCCAGCACATTTTTTTTATGGGGGGTTCAAAATAGGTGATCCTAGTGGACATCACAGCTATGTTTTGCAGGCGTTTTTTGCTGTGCATATCGCATGAATAATGGGCGTACCGAGTGGAGGGGCAATCCTTGGAATTTTTGAAAATCGGACCGAATGTGGTTGGCAAATGAGGCGGCACACTGACAGTAATCGGCAATCTATTGGCGTCCCGTCACTGTCGATTGGAACATATTTAATCGTATTTATCTTGGCAACAATTGTACGTTCGGACGAGTAATAGTGCGAGCGAAAATTATTGTTACAATGTCTCATCTTAAATCATTCTGGCACCTGGCGCAAATATGCCACATTATAATTGTGTCAAGAACAACATCTGCGCATTTAATAGGAATAAATAACGTATACAAAGTAATAAGACGAACTAATTTAATGTTAGGCATACTAGCTGTAGCATTAGCGTTTTGATTGACATCGCAATATCGCACGACTTGTTCAGATGCCATGAAAGTGTGAAACGTAATCAAATCACGTTTATGCTTCTCGAGGCCACACTTACTAAACCTGTCTAAACTGACATTATTATTACGGGCTAAGTTCATGACATGATCGATTGAAACCCGGTTTTTGACCGCTACACACGGTAACGATAATCGCGACGAATAAAAAGACCGATTGCCAACGATTTGGCTTGAAATTTGACAGTTTAAACGTAGCGATTATCGTTACCGTGTGTAGCGGGCATTATTCGTTGTTCTGTTCAACCTCTATATAAATTCGGTTTGCAGGTAAATACCTGATCATGAAGGATCCCAACAAGCCGCTGATCCGTCTGTATGACATCCCGGACAACACGTTCGAGTCGGACGCTTCCGAAGAGAGCGGGGACGAGCCCGCGGAGACCCCGTTCGCCCCTCTCTACTCCTACGGGAACAACAAGAGGGTCTAGACCCTTTGAACGCCCACGGTCCTCAGTTCAGCATAGTAGCCGTTTGTACCGGTCCCTGATGTATATTTATCGCAGACTATTAAGTAATCAATATGTATTTCATATTTTTATTCAACAAAATGCAGTTTTATGGTCACATTCAGAGTTTCATTTTATAGCAGTCGTAGTTTTGCCCAGTACGTATCCGTAACACGTCAATAAATAGTAGAAATTAAATAAGGGCGCCACTTTCATGCAACCGTCACATTTTGAACTAATACGTATGGCAACAATTTTGTCAGAAAAATTCGTACACGCACGGGCCAGCTTGCTCATACCAAAAAATTTTCAATACAGACACTCAAACCCGCACCCGCGCGCGTTTTAGCGTAAGCCCTCAAGTTCGTGCTTGCGTATACGCATCCAACCCAACTTGTAAGCGACCATAAAGTTGACAACAGTATAAAACTATGACTTAGACGATAGATCTTACAAACAATAAATTGTCGTACCTACGTGGTAGGTAATTTACTTATCAAAGTACTAATACGGAATCACAATCACATTTCGGCACACTTTCAGTTTCCAGACTTGAATCTTTACACATTGATATGACTGTTTGTTTTGATACAGTTGGCTTTTGATAAAGGACAAGGTGCTGTAAAATCATTGCATTGATATTCATAAAAAAATAAATTGAAAGTTATCCTGATTTTGTATGGATTTTGCTAAATAAAAGTTAAATAATTGTGATTTTAAATCATCAATCAATAGCGTTTTTTTAACACTGGCTTTTTAATATTATTATGAAATTTAATTTAATTACTTATATGGGCACCCGATAGATTCCAACATTTAATATTAATTCGATTTGTGCTCGTTTAATTATGTAATACTTACTTAACGACATTAAGTGACAATAAACAAAGAAAAATAATTTTAAAACTCATGTACCTACCCACAAGTCGTTCATGCCGGTCAATCTGATTTAGCCTTCTGCACCAGTTTCATAACCTCGCCAGCTCAGCTCGCAATCATTCTAGTTAGAGCCCGCAAAAAAACGTCGTTCTTAAATAAAATAAACTTACAGGCCATAGTAGGTACTCTCATTCCTTGAAGTACCTAATAAATCTTCCGCTTGTCCACAAAAACGAACGAATGATGGCTGTTCTAATAATCCTGAATAACTTTAAGAGCTGTGGCTTCCTGGTCCTGCTCTTGCATATTATCCTGCACCTCTTCCAAGGTCTTATCTTTAGTTTCCGGTACAAAGAAGTAGATGAAAAAAATACCTAAATACCCGATGGCAGCAAATGACCAGAACACGGCAGAATGTCCCAAGCCCGCCCTGATGCCGTGGTAGCACTTAGTTATGGCAAAGTTCATGACACAAGCCATTATTGTAGCTAAACTCGAAGCTGCCGTCTTGACGTTTATTGGGAACAGCTCTGCTTGCATTACGTACGGTAACATTCCTATTCCTACAGAGTAGAATATGTTAAAACCGAATAGTCCCGATATAGGTAAGAAAGAAAGCGCTGAGAGTACGTCCGGGGTAAGTTTAACTGTGTCCTGGAGATGAAAGTAGAGACCTAGAGCGGTCAGTGACACCGCGACTCCTAAGCTTGAGACGAACATGAGGATTCTTCGGCCGAAATAACCGGCCAGTATGGCTCCTCCGACACCTGCAAATAAAGAACAATTAAGTTTTAATTTAATTAAAAGAGGTTTTATTGATAACATTGACTAGACACTTTATTTACCAAACTAAAGAATCGACTAACCTGTGATCAACTGCACAAATCCGTAGATGATGCTAACGAGTGGGCCCGAAATGGAGCTGCTTTGCCTGAAGATTACTTCCAGATAAGCCTGGATCGCTATTCCGCCGGTCATGTATTGCAGCATCTTTAGACCTAAAAAGTATGACGTCGGTGTGATGGAGAAAGAGGCTTATAAATAAGGATGTGGTACTAGTTTAAATGGAACCATTTACCTGCTACAATGTATAAAGCTTTCCTATACTTCATATTTGACAATAATTCCCATAAAGTTGTCTTATTTGCCATGCTCTCCCTGACATGAACTCGTATAACACCTAATTGTTCGTCTACCCACTGAAAAGCGAAATACAATATACGATACGATAGTAGGTGTGTAAAAAAAGTTTATTTTTTTGTACTTACTGAATGAAATGGGGAAACAAAAATCAACTGAATTATAAGGCTGGGGCCGGAAATAGAACCCAGTTCGTCGTCATTCCATAAAGCGTGTTAACCATACACCAGTGTCTATCTAGTGTAGTCGATAATCAACGGCCAAAAAACGTCTCGATCGCGTTTACGCCTGAAGTACTACGGGCAAACTAGCAGCGTCACTAGTGGACGTATCGACAACAAGCAATTCTCATACTATTTCGACATTGTAACTCAAACGCATTCGAGACGTATTTTTTGGCCGTTAGAGGCTATTGATGGTTCAGTCGACCGACGCAAGGGAGAAAAATACATGTTTATCCAGAACTACCATTATGAAAAAAAAATAGTAAGTAGATCGCACAAAGTATAGTGTCACTTATTTTAAATTAATATGTCAGTCTTTTTTACGTCCACGTACCTTAACATTATCAGTTCCCTTCAGCTTCATAAACTCTTTTCTGGCGGCCGCTATTCTGCCATCCTTCATGTGATAATACGGGGACTCCGGGATCCACAGACAACAAAGCAAATTGGCAACTGGTATAGCAAACACCATCGAATTTAATGTATTGTAGGATACAAACGGCCCTATGGCGTAGACGACGAGGCTGCCCAAATTATTGGTCACCTGGACAGACATGCCGAGAGCGCCTCTTATCTCTTTGTCTGCGATTTCTGTAATGTATATCATTGTTACCTGGAAAAAAGTATACATAAGAGGGGGCAAACGAGCAGGCGGTCACTCGATGGAAAGCACAATCACCGCCGCCCATGGATACCCGCAACACGAGGGAACCCACAGGTACATTGCTGGTGATGTCGCTGTGGTCATGGCTTCTACTGCAGTTGTCATTATTTACGTAATTTTGTCGTGAAAATGTTTTTAAAACCGCTACGAAAGGGTACCTTTCTTTTCTTTAAGGGTACCTACTCGTACTGTACCTTTATGTTAGTTCATGTCTACGTGTCTTAGTTTTAAATAGAAATACATAGAATGTTATTATATTAACTAGGTACCTATCTTTAAAGTTATTATTATCTTACCACAGCAGTAATGCCCAAAGATACTCCACTAATTATTCTTGAGAAATACATAAGCTCAGCTGATTTCGTAAGTAGAATGATTCCCTGCAAAAAAACACAGTAGGTAGTAGTTAGTTAACAGGTAACAGCACCGATAAATAAAACACTAATGTTTTATGTGTGTTTTATCAATCACAGATCGCAAATTTAGAACTAAAAAAAAGGTTGCATGTAACATTTGGGGTGGTGTGGTTGTAATATATTTAGTCTTCATTTGTTGGTTGGATTACTTACAAGACTACCAACTCGCTGTTATAAATTTAAATTTTACTCGGTTCCGTCACATATTGGCAGTCTTTTGTAAAAAAAATTTAATGCTGACCTAAGACCTATTGTCAACGAGTAGACGCGTAATCAAAATTTTTCACTTGGTGTACACCTGCGCTTGCTTTCTGCCTAATAATGCCTTCCTACAAAACCGCGCGACTATATCCTCGGAGCGGCGTGCGTCACGCTTGCAATGTGGCTGCAAGGGTAGTATAAGTGCTCCAAGCATAAAATGGTATTAGTAGAATACGCAGGTGTGCACGTACCGCACCTACAACACCCGGCAGACAGCCGTACAGCATGGTAGCGCGGCGGCCGACGCGGTCCACGAGCGCGTGTCCGCAGAAGCACCCCGCGACCGCGCCCACCGCGAACAGCGACGCCACCCATGATATCTGAGCCTGTGAACCCAATAACCCTCTCTATAGGTTGATCTGTAAACACTGCGAGCCTGGCTGCCCTCTTACAAGACTGCTATTTTGCCGTGATCCACCAGCGAAGCTTTACCGGTGAGCCCATACTTAAAACTGCACTAAAGCTCGCCCGTATACTTACACCCGTATCTTGTAGGTGGGTATGTACCTACAACATTTGTGTTTCTCTTATTGCATCGCTGTTTATTAGCTAGCTTCTTGTAAACGTATGTCGTTCACGCGATACAATTTGGACGAATAGTACGAATAGTGAATATTCGCCGTAAAGGTCAGATGCGTAGTACTCGGAACCGGCGAGCGTGTATAAACAGATGTATGAATGTGATGGAGGCTAAAAAGAGGTGTGTAAGGATCGTAGCAAATGGCAAGTCATAGTTTCGCGATGGTAAGGGATGCCGGAAACATCCCCTGGCGTGCAATATTAAAAACTTAGCGTGAATAAATAAATCCAGAATCCAGAGAAATCAAACTTTGCCAAGCATTTATTAGAAACGAATCATTCGTTGTTAGACTCAGATGCGTACGAAATTTTACATTATTGTGATAAGGGTTTGCGGCTATCGGTTTTAGAACAATTGGAAATAATTAGGTACAACAACATGGGGTCTATTATTTAATTAATGAACAAGTTAATTTGGTTTCTTCGCCTTTGTTACGACTTGGTTCTAATTTTAATAATGTGTCATAGTAATAATGAGAACATGACTTCTCTTTTTACCGTACTCGGTTAAAAATAACGGGGTACCTGGCGTAAATTAAAAATAAAAATAAAAAGGGTAGTTTGGAATTCATTTTTTAAAAAAGGGTAGTTTAGGACTTACATAAAAGGGTAGTTTGGAATTTGTAAAATATTAGTGGGTACGTTGGCATTCTCATTAACTAAGTTGAGTACATGGTTTACATATGTCAGTAGTGGAAGTGGTGGCATGTTGAGCGGTTGTTGTTGTGCTTCGTAAATGGCCTCGTGGAGAGTGCCGAAACGCGTCAGCGTTTAGTATAGTGGTGGTGGTGATAGTTGGGTCTGTGTGGCATGTGTTGATTCGTGTAGCAGTGGAGGCGGAGGTGTTGCATGGAAACATACATTTGCCGCACAGATATAACTATTTGTCATTAGTGGTCGCGGGTGAGCAAAGTAATTGTTTTTTAGTTCATAAATATGGACCTCCGCAAAGTAACGCCTGATTCAATAAATTCTTTGAATAAATATTGTTGTTGTCGCCAACCCGATGCATTGTTTGCATAATTGGCATTCACCACAGCTAAGTATGGGTAGGTATCACTTTGTATAAGAGTGCAGTGCCTACAAAATTGCATATTCAAGTGCCCATTGCTTCTTTAAAAATACAAATACATCTCAAACAAAACCAGTTATTAAACAATCAGTCGAATCAACAATGTTCAATTATATTATATTTGTCATCTGGCCTGAAATAAAGGTTTTATATATATGACAGGCTCTTGCGGAATATGCATTTTGTTCCACAATTCACAGCATAGGTTATAGGTACAACAAGTGCGTGTAAAAGTCATCAAAGGTTAACCTTTCCATTGCGCTACTATTGATAAATTCACGCGATCTCCCACACAGACAGCACTGACTCACCAAGACCCACTCACTCACCTCAGTAATTTGTACGTTGGCTTCTCCACTTTGGAACTTGGGGATAGCGGGCGAAGGCCACGATATCGTGGCGCCGGTGAACATAAAGTTTGCGGAGACTGGAAAATAATCGAAGAGAACAATAAACTTATTTCATTTACCTAGTAAAAAAAGTACCTACCTAAATACCTAATTCTGAGCAGCGTATCTCAGTTAATAATTGATTTCATTAGTAACTAGGTAAGTATCTTGGTTTACATACAATAGTGGCGGATAGTAGCCACCAACGACACATGATATTTATTGAGGTGAATGAACCCAACGTACGTACATATATCAGTTATATCACACATATATTGTGTACTAGCTGTTGCCCGCGACTTCGTCCGCGTGGAATTTGTTTATTGCTACAACATCTCGGAAACTAAGTATAAGAACTCTTTATGGAATCTGAGTTACAAAAGCGCTTAGTTGATGCAAATTGTGACCAAAGGGCTGGCAGTTTTCTCTCTCAAAGAATCAGCATCGCTATTCAGCGAGGCAACGCTGCCAGCCTTTTGGGCACTATGCCACGGGGGCCTTATTTAGATTTAATTTAGTTTTAAGTTGTAGTTTATTTAGTTTAAGCTTAGATTTAATGTCATTGTGAATTGCTTTTATTATGTAAATAAAGTATTTAAGTAACAAAATATGTCCATTATCTCAGGAATGATGACGTTTGAAACTTTTTACTATGGTGAGCCATTCCTGAGCCTAGAGCCTCCCCTCTTTACTTGCTGATGCAACGTAGTAGTTCGCTTCTAAATCATTGTCTTAGAGAAAAAAAATGTAGTTGCATAGATTTCATGGCGGGGGGCTATGCCCCCACCCGACACTCCCTTCCTTCTTGTCTTACTGCAGCGTAGCGGTTCGCTACATATCAATGTCTTGGAGGAAAGAGTAGTGTTTGTATGATTTTACAGCATGGAGCTGCGACCCCCGATCCTCCCCTTCTTTGCTTCCTACACGCAGCGTAGTGGTTCGCTACTTAGAAAGTCTTGGAGGAAAGGCTTGGATTTATGTAATTCTATTGCGGGGGGCTAGGCCCCCCGATCCTCTCCTTTGCTTCCTACACGCAGCGTAGTGGTTCGCTACTTAGAAACGTCTTAGAGGGAAGGCTTGGTTTTGCGTAAATTTATTGCGGGGGGTTGCGCCCCCCGAGCCCCCCCCCCCCCCCCCTTCTTTGCTTCCTACACGCATCGTAGTGGTTCGCTACTTAGAATTGTCTTGGGGGAAACAGTTGTGTTTGTAGCAAGCATGCAAGTAAGCGTGGAAGCAAGCGTGTAAGCAAACAATTCCAGTGTAACCCATTACAGTTCAAAATACCCTGTGACAGACGGAAAAGTATCCTATGTCTTAATCCAGGTAATAAGCTAGGTATCTATGTACGTACATGCCTTTCATTCCAATATACCTAATATTAGTTGGTAGAACTATCCATTTTTATTTAGACTATGTTCGTTTAAGTTTTAAATCATCATTTGAGAGACTAATTAACCATTAACCAAAACTATAAATCGTTAATAACCGAAGTTTTCGCGAAATCAACAATGATTCTTCCAAAACTGTCCGATAAAATTATTTAAATTGACGTAACTTTTTTATTTGTGAATCGATTTCAATGAAATAAACACTAAATGTTAATTCTAGGAATGGACAATACATCAGTGATAACCGCATCCTTCTAGGTTAAGCCGTTTCTGAGATTAGCGTGAACAAATGCACAGACAAACAATGATTCTAAAAATCGTCGTTTTGGATCCTATTGCGCTAATAAAGAGCCCTAGTAACAGTTTTTCTAAAATATCTTCAATGTACAGACACGGACTTGTTACAGATTTATTATATGTATAGATATAGATTTCATATACTTAGTCAAAAAAAATCCTGAATCTGAATACTTAAGAATTTGGTTTTTGTTTGCATGATTGTTTGGAAGGGCAAAACGACAGATGTTCACTTTCGCGAATACATATAGAACAAATGCGTCGGTTAATCACCAAACAGATGTAGTAATAGATGTTATTTATAATTACGAGTTTAGTGAAAAATAATTCTAGCGCGAGCTATTTTCGCCGTCGATCCTAAAAAATGACAATATTGATACTGCATTTTGAATTTGCCGCCACACTTACCGCATAGTCCCGCCAGATATTGTATCCTTCTGTTAGTCTGCTGACTCATTGTGGTAGTAAGTATGTAAAAGATAGATAACACTGAGCTTAATGCTTAATAATTGAAATGTTTTAATTTAATCATTAAATAGGTGTAAACGTGTTTATATTCCGCATCACGGCTGCGCGAGCGCGGCGGTGTGTTAGACTGATACGGTTGTTGCTATATAAACATTTTTACGTAACAATGGGAAGGCTAAACGTCTTATCAGAGTGATACGGACGTCGCGCAATCGTCTAATATCTAAACGTTTAACATTATCGCTAGACTAGACTGCCTTTGTGGGTGCGCTGTTATTTGCTACCTACAATCAAACCTATGCAATTACACGTATTTTATACTTTTACTTTTATTATTCATTTTATTTTATTTTTCATTTTATTACCAACTCGGTTAATGCCCTTGTTACATTAATTAGCAATATCATATGAAAAACACATTTCCATGTTCCATATTTAGGCTGCTGTAATAATAGTTTCAACAGTGTGCTAAGCAGGAGATAGATGTACAATGTTAGGAAAAACCAAGGAAAACATAATTATGTAGCTACAAGGAAATATTTATTGAAACTGGCCAATTGTCGATACTGTTATCATTCATATTTTTTCAATGTTTTATACATGGCTGTAATTTGCAATAATTGTATATTATTAGGTAAATGTCTGCTCAGACTCTTAGATTGTTAGTTTTGCTTTAAAAAATCAACACTGAAACGGAATGGAAATTTACTGAATGACATTGTAGCATTTAACATTGATGTGATTCCCATTCAAGGCAATATAATTATGTAAGTATTAGTTTATAATCTATGTAGCATAATCTAATATTTGTATAAACTTTATTTTACATGGTCACTGCAGTCTAGATAAAACAAAGTGGTAGGTGAATTGCGTTATTTATATGCCAGTGACTTGTTAATTTTAGAATAAGTGATTTGAAATTCTTGTAATTTTTGCCCAGTATAAATATAACCAGTTAACAGTTATATTTTAGCTTTTAGAGTTTGATGTATTTATCAAATATATACACAATTCTGATCCCCATTGTTAACAAATTCAAATACTTACATGATTGAATTCAACAATGACCCAAAATTACACTGCCTAAAATTGCAATGTACTGTTGACAAAATGACAAAGTAAATCAAATATTAACTAATATCTTAAAGTCTTAGTAACTCATCTTAATATAAGAATATGACTCTGATGATGATCTACTATTCAATTCATAGGCATAGCTTCCATGATCTTTTTAATTTGTAGAGCAACAACTGGATTGTCGGCACAAATGTCTGTTACACTATATGGGGGTAGGACACTGACATTCCCAATCACCAAACTGTCCCCATTTTCTTTCACTGGTAACAAGTTCTTTGTAAACCAAGCTGTTAGTTGAACTTTCTTTTTTATTACATTAAGTTCTGAGGTTTCCACAGAACTTTTCCGTGCTGGTGGTGTGAGACCTATGCTTGATTTGTCTTTTTGTATGTCTATTATAGCATGGCCTGGTATAACAGTTGTTCTGAAATTGCCTTCATGTGGCGTGGAGATAATCACACTGAAACAATGACATAATATAATTAGATATATAAGTCACAAAGAACACACAGAGAACCTTAATTCTCTAGTGACTAATCTAGTCGCCTAGTCTAATGTAAAAAAACTTAAAGTACCTTACCTGAAAGTAATAGGATCAATTGAATGCAGAAAGCCACTAAACGAAGTATTCTTTATAAGTTCCACTTTCACGTAATTGTCAATATACGAAAGCAATGATTCTGGATAATCTTTGATTGAGTCAAAGTTTTCATTTATAGGCTGCTGATCTTCATTCATTTTATTATGTACTTGCGTTAAGCAAAACTCGCTACTACAGCTGTTCCTTGTTTTGATATTCAACAATCAAATCAAATCAACGGATTCGGTTTCGTGCGTCAACTCAACTGTCAACACAATGGGTAAAACGTAAGTAAACGCATGGTAAACGAAAATTGATTGACGTCAATGTCAAATCGATCAATATTGCCAGTTAAAAAAACTGCTGCTTGACGTTCAGATACTAGTCCAAGGGTTCCGTAAGGTGTTTTTTTTTTACAAATTATTTATTTAGAGGTAGAACTGTAGAGATTTAAAATAGGTGCCAGCCCTCCTAGTACGCTAAAATGTAGACAAATATATATCCATCAATGAAATATTTGATCATGACATATTTTATCGCGGGCCCGGACATGTTTGACGAAACATAAAATTAACGAACGATTTTACGAACGCACGCTAAGTTATGTCGCGGTGTTTTATCCGCACTTGACGATTGAGTAGATGATTTACTGCTCTAGCACGGTAATTCATAGTGTAAATAATCATAATTACTACCGTTTTGACAATTCCTTGAAATTAATTTAAACCTAGCATTTATTTTATGTTTCGTCAATAACATGTCCACGATAAAATATGTCATGACCAAGTATTTTATTCATTTCCATAGACATGTTTATGTTTGTCTACATTATAGCGAGTACATTTTTTTTATATCGAATGTACTGTTATGGCCCTAGCATAGGTCTATTTACTACCTATTTACTTACGAATAACCATACCCAAGTGAAATAATAGAATCCCTTCTCTTTCCCACTCTCCCACCACGTGGTAGCGGGGATGTAGCCTTCTTGCTAATCCTCCGAATTTTTATTCTTCATTGGATCGAAATTAATCCAACAGGCAGAGATTACTCATAAGCTTCGAATAAGGTAAGTAAATTAATATGCGTTTTATTGGTAGGTAAAACGCGTCTATTAATTTGACTTGACCGTTATTCGAAGCTTATTTTAATTGAGACTTGTTTGTTATCGCCTGGTGATGGTAGAGAGGGATGCCAATGTGACACAAATATAATGGGCTCTTAATTTAATTAAAGACAGTAGTAAGCCCTTAATTTTCAATATTATGAAAATAATTATAATTATTAAAAACCAAATCCTATGAAATCATAGAAAGAAAAAGATCTTGTTAGACAAAATAAACTCAGAGAAACCCATTGTCTTGTTGATAATTAAGTATCTTTATTATAATATCATTGTTCTATATGTATAATAAGTATAGTTATCTTGTTAAATCACAATAAAAAATCTTATTGAGTTAGAGAGTGAGAGTTTGCTTAGAGATAAACTCAATAAGAAGTCAATCCATACTGGGTGAAAGTTGTCTTTTAGTACATTTCACACTAAAGTATTATTTAGTTTAATCAATCGGCTGAAATGAATGAGTTACACTAAGTGAACTATCTATATGTTAATAGCGGGCATGACCTCACGCCTGTAGAATTTGCTGAATGTATTTCCCAAGCGCCAATTTCCTCGAGATATAATTTCTTCCACAGGAACATTGTCTAAGCAATTGTTTGAGGCAACCGCTGCGCGTATGTTTTAATTCTGGCGTAGCCGATATACCAGCTTCTTTAAAAAATAATTTAATACACCCCGCTAAAACAGCACGGGAAGCTGCTTTCGCTTCACCTCTGAAGGTGATAAATAAACAGTTACAACGAGTTGCATCTCTTTTACCCTGTAATAACCCAATAACTTCTCGAATCAACTAGATTGGATCTAAGCTTTGACAGCTTGAGTTTAGAAACAGTTTCCAACCCGACTGTTTGTAGGTATTAGTTTTTGATCCATATAAGTAGGTACAGGCCAAAATATAATAGTGATCTTTCATTATGCAATGCTAATTAACACTAAGTAGCCTCAAATCGTGGATTATTCGTCCCGAACAGAGAAGGAGTACTAATGCTGCTCTTCTACACGCCTCGAAAATGTTGTTTTTATCACTTTTAGTGTCTAACCGACTTCAAAAAAAAAGAAAAAGGAGAAGGTTCTCAATTCGTCGGGATATAGGTGCTCTATAAGTCTGTCGGTATTTCATACAGGAGGTTTTGCGACCACTGGATTTTTTAAATATATCGATTTTAGTACTTGTTTAACCAGATCATTAGAGCTGATGCTATTAGTACAATCCACAAAGGGTTGAGACTACTGACTTGTACAAAATAATGGCATTATAAGACAGTATTTGAACTATCTAACCACGTCAGGACCCGAAGGACCTGTAGGGTCAATATTATGCTGAGCTGACCAAACCAGCTATTTTTTCCAGGCTGCTTTATAATATGTTCTACGAGTGGAGACACGTCAAGAATCTTGAAGAAGGTTTATTTGCTCAGATTTCCAATTTGTTAAACTTTTGGATTAAGTTCACATCTCCAAACCTACAGAAGCATTTCCTGTATCGACGGAGGTGGCAAACCTGTGCTCATGTCCACCAGCACCCTGTCTGGGTGTCGCAGCGAGAATGGAGCTGCCAGTTCGCGTGCCTTTCACATGCGCTCGATAAAACACCTGATGCCAATGCGGATCTACCAGCAGGTATATCCCCGTGGCTTGATTTAGGTGAGCCCTGGGTACCAGGTACGCAAAAAACCCATGCCAAGTCGTTAGTCCAAATCCGAGAAAAAATGTCGTTATAGAGTGCTTCTCTTTGGTCGTTTTGATTGAGGGTTCCGTAGTTGGATACTACATGTGCTCTCCTGGAGGTGAACGGGTCTATCCGGGGTACCTGTGTCCCATTTTGAGTATACTTTCTTTGTGCATTCGGGGAGTAAGTGTCATTCCGGTGGTGTGCATAACCTTTTGTCGCTCTGAACTAGGACAGTGGTGCACCTCAGATAGTGACCGTAGTCTTCTAAGACTTTTAGTGCAGTTAACTCCTTTGGGTTGCAATGGAAGTTCTGTGCCCAACTTTCCATAGCCGCGAGAGAGACTGACCGTCTAGCGGTACTCGCCAAGCGAGATCAGATGCGTCCTTCGCTAGAGAATTAGACGGAGGATAGAAATGAATTAACGAGGGGCAATGGGCTAAAAAGTTTGGTAAGGGCTCCGCTGGGAGACTTGAGATTTGTCCACGTGTCCCAGTAAACGCCCCGATACGCTAGGCTCTTCGGGGGATCAACATGGATTTCTTGTAGTTGATTAGTCAGCCCAGCCTCTCTAGTCTTTGGGCTACTACTTTTATATGTTGACATAGAGTTTCTTCGTTCTGATTAGCAATCAAATACGCAATGACACGTATCTCGAATTCTCTTAAGGCCTGTGTTACTAAATTCGTGAATGATGCGAATACTTTGGAAGCCGTACTTAGGCCGAATGCTAAACGTGTAATTTCGAACAGTACTTCTTTGTATACATAATATAAGGCGTAAGAAGCTTCTTTGTATTTTGCTCACAATAGTATATGAAAATAGATCTGGGTTAAGTCTATTTTGCATAGAAAACTCCTTGATTAAATGAAATCTGGCACACGGTGCACATTAAGCAATTTGAATTTTTCTGTCATGATGACATTGTTCAGACTTCAGAGCCGTCACTCTGGGGTACGAGAAATACGGTGGACAGATAACTCGGTGAAGTCTTGACCGCTTTCAAAATTCCTTGACTCGCCATTTGATTGATAACAAGGGTCATTTGATCTGAATGTGGGCATTCAAACGCATTCCCGATTAAATTCGGATGAACAAGGGGCGATATCTGGATAAAGGGTATGCGATACGCTCCTATTATTTTGAACAAATGATCTGGAGCTTGCATAATTTCAAACTGCCTTGTAAAATTGAGTGAGCGGGCCATCTCTGAATTGAGAGTCAATATTTTCCTCGTTTGTAATGCTTAGGTCGCGAAGTTGAGGGGGACGATTTACGCTTGCGCAACGAAAAATGCTGTTTTCTTTGATTATATCTCGGTTGATGGGCTTGAAACGAGATTTGGTTGTTTGATCCAGTATTATAGCGTGACGAATCACGTGAATTGTTATACCCTGGCGCAGGGTCATAGTTAGAGTAATAGCTACCCCGCGGGGGTGGAATAGGCACGTGATCGTAACGAGCACCCTGCAATGGAACTTCTTGTAGCACTGGTCCCTGCGAGGGAATGCTTAAAGCTTTAGACGGACCTGCCTGCGAGGCAGGGTTTGTCTTCAATGGCCAAAAACATTTACGAACACCTCCATGTTTCTCAATAGCGGCCGTAAACTGGTCTTCATTGAACAATGATGTTCCTGATGGAGGAATCTTCCGTAATGCTGACTTGACTAGCGGGTCTTTCACATGTTTTGTTATTCCATTGCGTCTCATCTGTAATACTTCCGCTCTGTGGCCGCATATTAACTGTAAAAAATCTTCAGACACTTTATAGAGCTCGCCACCTAAAAATGTGCTATTAAGTTTTTCTCCAAAGGCATCTAGAGTAAACTCTCCGCTGGCCCGCGCCCAGGCTAGCACGTCCTGCACTGCGGCATGTAGTGCTTCTTGCTGTTTCACTGCGCAAAAGGTGAGGGCACCGAAAGCTCGGTCCGATTGTACTAAGTGAGGATACAGGTCATTTTGTCTTACCTCGTCATTAGGTTCCAAATCAGTATAACCCGGAGTACGGTTATAAATCTTTTGCAGTTCAGCATAGCGAATATTATACCACTCTTTACTGCCAAATTGTTGGACATTACACAGTAATTTTAATTGTTCTTCTGACGTATGTGGCATTGCCGGCTTCTTTAGCTTTGTCTTAAGAGCAAAACTAAACTTAGCCGGGGCTGTTGTTACTTCTAAATTCTTAGGCGGCGTCTCATTTTCTACATATAGTTCTCGGCTGCAGTCTGAAATAATTGAAAATGTGTCGCAAGCGCGATTAGGATCGTTAGCGCCAGCAAGTTGTGCGCATAATTCGTTAACCTGTTTGGATAATTTACGCAATTTCTTGTCACCACGTTTTTTTGTGGCCCCCCCTTTTTTTTACTTTCGATGACGCTTGCGCTTCGCGCCCGACGCCGAGGACTGCGAAGAGGAACTACTGCTACTGCTCGACGAACTGGAACTGCGCGCGCGCTCCCGCGCTCTGCTCGTGGTTGCTTGTGTACTTGCCGTAGCATCTCGCTTTCCATCGTCACCATCCAATACTCAAAATGCAAATGGCGCGTGCTAACTTTACACAAATAAAACCACAAAACGAACGGTAAAACCGTTAAATAATCATCATTATAATAAAAAATCAAAAGGAGGGTAAGCATTTTTCTTGCCAAAATCTTTTAAAGTAAGTATAGGAACATCTTGATTATTGCGACTACCTAAAGACAATTGTAATCCAGAGTAAGAAATAAAAACTTACGTGAATGTTTGTCACAAGTTGCTTTGTGAAAGAAAACGTTTAGTATAGATAGAAGTATAACAATTATTACCTGGTCGTCACCTACCTAAGTGAGCGATCGTTCACGGCGGGAAACTAGACGCCAATGAAGAACAAAAATTCGGAGGATTAGCAAGAAGGCTACTTCCCCGCTACCAGGTAGTGGGAGAGTGGGAAAGAGAAGGGATAACCAATGGAAAGAGACAGAAAATTGGCGGGAAACCTAGTGCCTATCTCAATTAAAATAAGCTTCGAATAACGATCAAGTCAAATTAATAGGAAATTTCTACATACTTAATACGATATTTCGTTTTTCATCTTTCCTGAAGGGACCAAACATTGATTAATTTAACGAAAAGAAAGTCATTATTTGCTATTCATGTTTATTAGAATAAAATAAAGATCAAAAATTAATTTGCTATCTAAATTATTTCAGATAACCTTTTGCTCAACATCATACTTTTTGTTAATTAAACAATCGATTAGTATTTTAAAATATAAATAAAGAGACATGAAAGGATCACTCACATTCATAGGTTGACTTTATCCTTACATTTTTCGGACTAATTTACGAATACATCCACCGGGAGCGCACGACCCGGCAGCAGCGAGACATACACTGCGTGCCAAGGCTCTGCTCACGCGACTACTAGGTGCAGCTGACAGCACCCTCTGGGAGACTTAAGACTAAATACTGACCGATACTTTGCAGATTGCAGATTCACACCACCATGCTCGCCATTTGTTTTCTGTGCCAAAAACATTGATAAATAGATCAAGTCTTCAGCATTTGTGATTCACATCCACATCCATTTCACATCAGTGAACAGAGTCACGTAAAACGTGTTTTGGAAACCAATGCTTATAATTGGAGGTAGTGCATCCGTGTCGTGAAAGTATCGACTCCTAAGCTGGTCAGCTGTGTTTAAGAGTGTTCCAGTAACAGAGCGCGCAACGATTGAAAACCCGCGTTTGTTTTGGTAAAGGCTCTAAACTGCCTAAACTAAATGATTGAATCAGGCGTTACTTTGCGGAGGTCCATATTTATGAACTAAAAACAATTACTTTGCTCACCCAAACCCCTTTGCCTTTGCCTTCGGGTGAGCAAAGTAATTGTTTTTAGTTCTACCTAAACTAGTTTGAGTAAACAACCATATCGTGTAAAAAGACATAAAACTATCTATCGTTTAGCGTGTACAAACAAAAAAATCTCATACCTACGTATCATTGTAGGTAATACTTAGATTAGTGTCGTTACCACAATTTCGGCAAATTAGTTAGTGTGTCAACTTGACAAGGTTATACACACATAACGTCTTCAGATTGCATGCTTTCATATTTGCACATTGATTGCCTCTAAAATTATCTTACAGCTACTCAAACCGGCTCGGTTTCCCAATAAAATAAGTGAATATACAGATCTCACCCGAAATATTGTTGTCTATTTGAACATAATTTAACCTAATTAATTAATTAATTAAATAAATATCATGGGACAATTGATACCAATTGACCTAGCTCCAAACTAGACAAAACCTGTACTATGAATACTAGACAACGGTAATAACTAACAAGCTTAACCATGTAGATACGCGGCAACAAGAATATGAGAAATGCTAGATGCAGTCTCCAAGGTCACAAAGCAACTTTGCCTAAACGGAAGGAAACCTACTTATTGGCATTAGTATTATCTTATTCAATTAAAGAGCTTCCTTCACCGCTTCTTCCGAGTAAAACACTAATGTGGACTGAACTCAGAGTCCTGGATTTGTTTAAGCGGTGTAGCTTCCTGGATCTTGTCAAGCATCATATCATCTTGTACCTCCTCAAGCGTTTTATTCTTAGTTTCCGGTACAAAGAAATAAATAAAGAAAATACCTAAATACCCTACAGATGCCAAAAACCAGAAGACAGTAGAAAGGCCCAGAGCTTCTTGAATACCGTGGTAGCACTTGATTATAGAAAAGTTCATTAGCGAGGCTATGATTGAGGCTGAGCTTGAAGCTACTGTCTTGACATTTATTGGAAATAGTTCTGCTTGCATCACGTACGGTAACATCCCTATTCCTACTGAAAAGAATATGTTAAAACCGAATAGCCCCGATAGAGGTAAGAAAGAGATCGCCGAGAGGACCTCCGGGCTAAGTTTGATCGTGTCTTGAAGGTAGAAGTAGAGTCCTAGAGCTGTCAGTGACACCGCAACTCCTAAACTTGAGGAGAACATCAGGATCCTTCGGCCGAAGTAACCAGCCAGGATAGTTCCTCCGACACCTAAAATTAGAAAACGAAGAAGCTTTTATTTAGTTTCACCAGGTTACCTGTCCAGGGCTCTGTGTGTAATAAAATCTTGCAAGTTTTGACCCACTTCCAGCAGCTGATTTAACTTAAAATTTTGTATGGGTTAATGGCAACAAAAGGTACAGTCAGCAAAAAAGCTTGTATTAAATCAAATCTCTTACTGAATTAAGATTGTTCAGTAGATACTTCAATTTCCTGAATTCATGATCCTCATTGAACGCTCATTTCGTGATTTCGATTGGCATTTCGGTCATTGTATCCGACTTCAACTCACCTGTTAGTAACTGTACAAATCCATAGATGATACTAACGAGCGGGCCTGATATTGAACTAGTTTCGCTGAAGATCGTTTCGAGGTAGGCTTGGATCGCTGATCCACCAGTCATGAATTGTAACGCCTTCAGACCTGAAATATAACCGTTTGACTGTAGAATAGACGGAACATTTAAATTTGAAACAGCGCGACAGCGAAAATAATAAGAAATATAAACTGAACGGAAACATTTACCTGCTGTGATGTACAAAGCTCTCCTATATTTCATGTTCGAAATCAGTTCCCAAAAAGTAGTCTTGTTTTTCATGCTCTCCTTAACATGAGCTTGTATTACACTTAATTGATCATCTATCCACTGTAAATGTAATAAATAAAGTAAATGTAAGTACATGTTTTAATAGTTTAGAATCATGCGCGTAACGAGGGGGGCAGGGGGGGCAGCTGCCTCCCCCCCCCCCCTGGACACCTGGACCTTACAATCAAACTACCTACAAAAAAATATTATCGGGGCTTAAGAAATTTTTGATTTGCAGCTAGGGCCAGAAGCTGGTTAATCCCTTGCTCAGAATAGTAATATACCTCTCTAAGTACATTTAGTGCATATATTACCAACCTTATCATTGGTGGTTCCCTTTAGTTTTATAAATTCTTTTCTGGCTTCCTCTATTCTGCCATCCTTCATGTGGTAGTACGGAGATTCGGGGATCCACAAACAACATAAGAAATTGGCAATAGGGATGGCGAGCATTAAGATATTTAGTGTGTTGTATGACACAAATGGTCCAATGGCATAGACGATGAGACCTCCCAAATTATTTGAGACTTGAACAGACATTCCCAGTGCGCCTCGTACTTCCTTGTCTGCTATTTCAGTTATGTATATTATTATTACCTGAAAAAAAAAAGCGAAAGCTTGAATATTCTTTAAAAACAAAGAGCCTATTTAAGAGCGTAACGGACGCTGCGCCAAGATAGGAGCATAGTAGGTACTAATAGTTTATTGACAAAAATGCATTTCGCATTGGAAAATTATCAAACAATAATAAATTATGTTCTCTCACCACAGCACTTATTCCCATGGAAGCTCCGCAAATGACTCTTGAAAAGTATATAAGCGCAGGTGATTTCGTAAATAGAATGATTGCCTGAAATAAAAGTACTTATGAAGGTTAGATGCTAAAATGATTTCTGATGAACAATTAATAAGCCAATTTTTTGTATCTTTATTTTTTCGGTTCGAAATTATTTGTCAAATTTCAAACTAAAATGTAATAAAGACCAGAAAAATAAATTCTCGAACTTGGATTCGAACCCCGGACCTCCACCATACCGTGGAGTCGCGTTACCAACTACGCCATCCGAGCAAATTGGTAGCAGCGAAAAACTAATATACATATATTCACGTTTCAGTTTAATTAAAATTATTTAAAGAATACTCACTCGTTATAAGTGATTTGAATTAAGCCGCTGAGTTGTGCGCTCCCAGAGGAAGGACTACGAATTAGTCTAAACATGTCGGGCTAAACTCGACTTATTTACTTCACTATGATTACTATGATGATTGGTTCTCACGGTAGTTTTAATGTTAAATTAGATCACTTCCATGCAAAACTCCCAATCATCGGATTCTCCGGTAGAGACCACGAAGAGTGAAGGATGGTACACAGTTCCAACATTTTTCTACATAGGTACTATACGTACGGCACCTGCAATACCAGTTAGACAGGCATATAGCTGAGCAGCACGACGCCCGACGCGGTCCACGAGCAGCTGACCGCATAAGCACCCCAGTGTAGCGCCCAGGGCAAACAGCGACGCTACCCATGATATCTGAGCCTGTACAAAACATTGTGCTATACAGGTACTATATTTCTATAATTTTAGCTGATCTTCCACATTCAAACACACATTATCTCACCTCTGTAATTTGCACATTAGCTTCTCCACTGCGGAACTTAGGAATAGCTGGGGAAGGCCATGATATCACGGCGCCAACAAACATATAGTTTGAGGAGACTGTAAAATTAATTAAAAATTTAAAGTAAATAAGTGGCAAATGAGCTTTATTTAGATTTAGTTTTAAGTACTTACCTACCTAATTAGTCTTTAATTTGGCTCACAAAAGTTTTAACAAAATTCGAGTTCTTTATTTATTGTTTTATTATATACCTATATTAAATAAAATATGTTTGTATAAAAGGCAAGTTATATTTATACAACCTTAATGAAAGTAATACAAATTGTTAACATCAGTTTAAAAATATCATGTGGTGGAAATAGAAATATTAACGGATAATTTGCTGTTTGCGACCTTATATTTTTTTAAACGTTAATTCATGTAAGTAACTCGATATGAAACAGCACTTTGAACTTACCGCATAATCCCGCTAGATACTGTATCTTTCGGTTAGTCTGCCTACTCATTGTGTTGGTAGGATATAGCACTGCGGAGTTAAAAAACAAACTTTTAAACCTTAATAAAATTACGGAATAGGTTTATGAAGAACAAAACGCACGAACGACTCGATTTGTTATACTGACATGGCTGTGACCCTATCATTATTATATCTTAGCGTCTTATCAGTCTTTCTGACGTAGCGTGAGCGTCTCTTACCTTATCGCTAATCGTCATCACGACTTCTAATTAACACTCGTACAAGGGATGCATTCCAATTTCAGTTACAAATATAAAGTTTATTTTTTTATTAAAGCTTTTGTCCCTCTCGCTCTTGTATGTAAGTATACTTGTTAGCACTTCAAAACTAAATACAATTCGCAAATGAATAACTTTATCGAAAAATGATTTTCGAAAGACATATTTAACGATCCACAACCCCACACTACGGGGTGGGCAAGAAATAAAAAAATCATCCCCACTTTACGTGTAGGGGAGGTACACCCCAAAAAAATTTTTTTTTTCAAGATTTTATCCAGGCACTTTTTTGGCCAAATTAATATGTATATCTATGCAAAATTACAGCTTTCTAGTACCAATAGTCTCTGAGCTATGCCGCGGACAGACAGACAGACGGACATGACGAAACTTTAAGAGTTCCTTTTTGCCATTTTGGCTTCGGAACCCTAAAAAAAAAAAAAAAAGACTGCTTGACATTCGGATACTAGCCCAAAGGTTTCATAAAATATGGGCACTCCAAAAAACTTATTTGCGTCAACGAAAATAATGACTGAGTGTTACTCGACTCATTGACTTGTAACAAATTTCACAAGTTGAGGTTTAGATATTTTTCAACTTTTTTATAATTTGACAGACCTTAGTGTGTGACTGATGACACTTTGGTTGAGCGACTACCTACTTAAAGAATAATAATGGATGAGGTACCTAACCTATTGAGCACTAGCTGTTACTCGTAACCCATAGTCTATATTTTTTCATTTTTGAAAGATTTTTTTTTATTTGGTGTAACTGTTCCAGATATTACCGTCTACATACAAACAATGGAAAGTTTAAGTAGGTACCTACCAATCTATACCTATAAAACAGTACCGTGACTGACTGACAGACAACGCACAGCCTAAACCACTGGACCTAGACTTGAAATTTGGCAGACATATACCTTGAGTATCCTAGAGGTGCACTAAGAAGGGATTTTTCGAAATTCCCACAGGATAGGGAACTAGCCCATTTTGAAATATTTCACAGGGGCAAAGCCGCGGGGCATAAGCTACTTTATTGTGTTTATTTAACCTCAAGGAATTGATTATTGTCTCCTGGCAACTGGCAACTTTTTAGTATTTGTTGTGAGGTGCAATATAGACAGTGCAGGTGAATAAATTAAAGCTATAGGTTTCTTGCCCACCCCGTAGTGTGGGGTTGTGGATCGTTAAATAAGATGTATGCTTATTTAAATAAATCACAAGTTTTTTAAAATGTTTATTGTCTTACAAGCTAGATGTTCATTTTTTGGCCTTGGCCTCCCGAGTGGCTTTCTTCTCCGCTGCTCTCGCGATCTGCTTGGCAGGCTTCAGGTTACCCTTTAAGCAAAACCTCTGGTTCTTCAAGAATTTGGGGTCCATCTGAAAAGGCAAATAATCAATTAATTAGTTTTAATTCAATAATGCCTTGTCTAGCATTAATTATTTGGTGTAACATAGGGCTACTTAATATTAATAGCAATACTTAATTATATAATATTTGCCCAAGGCAGCTGCCAGCTCTTGGGTCCCCTGTGATGTTTACAAGTCTATTAGAAAGCTCTGCAAAGAGGCCAATGCGCTACAATCCCATGGGCCAAGGGTTGCAATGCCAATGGTAGCCATATTCAGAGCAGAGACCCTGTACTTAAATGCCTTAGATTTTCGCTTCCATCAGTTGATGTGCCGGCTTTGATGCAGTTTCATGGATATGGGATTGAATTTATTCAATATACCTATACTGTGTTTAAGTAGAAATAATAAGACAATCCTAGTCATGCCTATTGAAGTCATTATTGATATGAAATGAGTTTGTAATAAAATTAAAATTAATAAAAAAATCTAGTTAGTGTTATACAGGTATTCTGCCGCGACATAACACACATTAAAACAACATAACAAGCATTAAATTGTAAAGTAAACTGACCATGTTGTGACCACAGTAAAACAGTAATTAACAAAAATGTCTGAATGAATGCAATTAATTATGTGGAACTTACTCCAAGGGTCGATTCATGCCTGAACTTCTTGGGCTTCTTGATCCCATTCCTGTGGGCTTTGCGGTCTAGAAAGAGATAAACAAACATTGAATTTAAACAATAAATTTCATCATTAATTTTATAAACGTTACTGGTATAGAAAGATACAAGAGCATAACACATTATCCACCTGAACTGAATTCTGTTGACGTGATTTATTTTGTAATATTTACTCACTTTGGTTATGATTTGTGTGGTTCTTGGACTTCGCCATTTTTCTGAATTCACGGAGCTGTAAAAATAAATATTTGGGTCAGCACAACAACACTGGCAATTTTCAAAATATGCACGGTTGTAACATTAGATTCGCTTCACGATTTCTTTGATATTTTCAGAAACATTAAGAATACAAACCTAGCGCCGTAGAAGATAAAACTGAAAGAAAATGTCACTGTTCTGTCAATGTCAAGCACAACACAAGCATATCTTATCTGTCAAAAACCACATTTTTTAAAGACGTAGACAAGACGTTTAAAAGAGGATACGAGTTTATTTGGCCTAGTTAGTTTTCTAATCTAAACGCAAAATGCTGCAGAAAGTTTATGTTAATTTCAAACAAACAAAGCTTACAATTGTGTTAAAAGCTGTATGTTATGAATCAAACCAATACAAATTCTGTTGTAAAAATTGCTATGGCTATAATATAGTTTCTTTTGTTAAACAAACGTTTTATTTCCTATTCATCCCAAAGTAGTGGTTTGCACCGGAGCGTAGAGCTCCGGAGATTCTCCGGTACTCCACCGGTGAAAGTAATCAGTGAAAAACACCGGAGCAACACCGGTATTCTCCGGTTATTACAATTTACAGAACCAAATATAAGAAACATTTTATTTATTGATTAAAGATGTGTTTATTCGGTACCTACTATTTGTTATCATATATCTTTTAACTAACCGACTTCAAAAAAAAGGAGGAGATTCTCAATTTGTCGGTTTTTTTTTAATGTATGTTCCCCGATTACTCGAAGACGGCATGACCCATTTCAAATTTTTTTTTGAAAGGGTATACTTTCTAGTTTGCTCCGTTGTCACCAAATCAGGATCTGATGATGGGATGCCAGGGAAATAGAGAGCAATCCTCAAATTTTTTAGGCACATATCATGTGTCTCATATATTTTGGAAAGCTATTCAAGTACTTGCTTCTTGTAGTCATCATCTCGTGTTGATGAGGTGATGATGGAAGATACAACTCCTTAACGGTTAGGCCAAAGCCTCAATAAAATATAAGAAAAAAAACCACTTCCCATTTCACCCCTTTAGCACAGTGTAAAGAGCTTACCAGTGGTCCGACGCCTTTGACGTTTGCTTAAATGCCGACACCGCAACCGCATGGCCAAAGCACTAAGCGTTTGCCACATATTATATCAGATTTTAAATTTAAACTTACAATAATTGATTTGTTTCTGTGTAGACAAAAAATATTTCCATTTTCAAATCCAAGATAGCGGACACATATTTTGTTCAAATCGATATGGGTGTCATTTTCTATGTTTTCAGGGGTGCTGATTACGAAAGTGACACCCATTTTCAAATCCAAGATGGCGGACACATTTTTTTGTTAAAAATAGATATGGGTGTAATTTTTTATGTTTTCAAGGTTGGTGATTATGAAAATGATATCCATTTTCAAATCCAAGATGGCGGACACAATTTTTTAGTCGAATAATAGTCGAAAGTTGAATAATAAAAATGACGATGAAAACGAGGGTAGGTGTGTACCGCTGTCAGCTGCACCTAGTAGTCGCGCGAGCAGAGCCGCGGCGCACAGTTTGCGTCTCGCTGCCGCTGGGTCATGTGCTCCCACAGGAAGGATTACGAATTAGTCCGAAACATGTCAAGCTAAACTTGACTTATACACGTGAGTGATCCGTTTTATTTCACTATGATTGAGTCTCACGGTAGTTTCATGTTAAAAGTTACCTTAGACCACTACTACTACTGTTATGTATTGATATATGATAATACAGGGTAGGCAAATAGGCTAGTTAAATCTTTCAATGGCAAAAACCGAACCCTTATAGATTCGGCATGTCCGTCCGTTCGTCTGTCCGTATGTTACAGACGTTTTCCTCGAAAACTTTATGAGATAACTTTATTGAAGAAATTTTGATTAAAAGTTTAGTTTAAATATTTCTAAGGGGACGCTCCATACATGTAACAAAAGTTGGAAAATAAATACAGCAAACATTTCGACAGCTCTTTGGAAAATCATTCATTCATTCAATCATAACATTTTGAGGTTTCTAAGCAATTTTTTGATTAAGCTATTATTTGCGGAAATAATCGCTCCGAAAGTTGCACAAATTGTGTTTATATATACTCTCCATATCTTCTAAATCTATATGGTCTAAACAATATATAAATAAGAGAAATAATAAACCGGAAGACAAAAACTTACTTACTAAAATATTGAACTTCCGAATGAGTCGGACTTTTTCGCATGTTTAGTATTATAGTCACTACGATTTACAACCATATCGATTTCTAACAAAAAAATGTGTCCGCCATCTTGGATTTGAAAATGGGTGTCATTTTCGTAATCAGCACCCCTGAAAACATAGAAAATGACACCAATATCGATTTTTAACAAAAAATGTGTCCGCCGTCTTGGATTTGAAAATGCTTGTAATTTTTTGTCTACACAAAACAATTAAGCGAAATTTCGGTCCAAAAAATGTTGTATGTTTCATCTTAATTCAAAATAATTAACGCTAGTCACCGACAGTCCTAAAAGCACAGAGCTAAAGTACCTAGCTAATCGGGCAGTGGCGGCGTATGCAAGGGGGCTCGCCCTGCCCGCCCCTCACCCCGCACGATTGACCTGGGGGACGACCACGAAATTCGGAAATCGAAGTTCGTATCGTATCGTCCCGCTCGCTCTCGTATTAAATCATATTAGCGTGAGCGGGACGGCACGACACGAAGTTCGAATTTTGCACTTCATAGTTTAGGGCCTGTCTAGAGGCCTTCGTCAGACGACTGTATAGACTGTGCCCTTAGGGTTGAAATTTTGAAAAACGGTGAAATAGGAGTTCATTTATTTCGTTTGTAAAATATGTTCACTAAGTTTCTTAATTTTAATAAAAAAAAATTGCGTTTTTCCGTAGAAACCTCCACCCCCCGTTTTACCCCTTTAAAGCTGAAATTTTTAGAAATGCTGAAACACGTGTTTATTTATTTTATTTGCAAAACAAATACACTTAGTTTTACACACGTAACTTAAAAAAAATTAAAAAAATCCATACAAACTTCCACCTCCCTTTTCACCCTCTTAGGGTAGATATTTTCAAAAACGGTAAAACACCTGTTAATTTATTTTATTTCAAACACATGTATTCACCAAGTTTCATGACGGTAATCTTAAAATAATAACGTTTTCCCATACAAAGTTTCTCCCCCCTTTTCACCCCCTTAAGGGTGGAATTTAAAAAAAATCCGCCTTGTCCCGGATGTACATTATAAAAGGAATCTCTATGCCAAATTCCAGTTTTCTAGGTCCAAAGGTTTGGGCTGGGAGTCGATCTGAATAGAAGCTTGATTTCTAGCTAACTACTTATCAAAATTCTCCGGAGATCTCCGGAGACTCTCCGGAGATCAGCAAATCACCGGTGAATTTCACCGGTACGCAAGATTTCGCTCCGGTGCAAACCACTGTCCCAAAGAGTATATATTTATCCCTTCATAGGCAAAGGACACGGACAGAAATTTATAAAAGCCGGGCGTGTAGAAAGCGCAGTGAGTATACTTACGAAGTTGCTATTGCTAAAGTCCACTAATAATTAGTTGGCAACTATTTAGTGACAGTTGAAATTTAAAATCAGTTTTTGAATGAACGATAGAACGAGCAATACTAATTCGTTGTTTCAGAATTTCGGAAATACTAGTAGTAGGTTTAACTGTTGAAACTCGTTGTTTTAATATTGTGTTGTGAATAATGGACAACTTGCAGTGCGTGCTATGAATATAAGTTGATGGTGATAATAACTTTCTGTGTTAAAAATGTATTTTGAAGTAAGTAATATTTTGTATCTTTTTGTTTTCATAATATTTCGTTAATTCCAGTGTTTTATAACTTTTCTTGATACGACATTTTAGATTGATAATACTCCTGAACACATACGGAAGTCGCGGAGAACTGAGAATACACGAAAGGAAAGCCCTAAGGAGGAATGCCCTAGATTAATTCTAGCACCGTTTTCTAGGCCTCCACAAGTCCTTTTCGATAACGTTTTGATTGGGTCTTCCTGTGAGCGGCATTTGGAAGTATTTAACCCAACAAAATGCGTCCAACAGGTAATGATGATCTTTTAAACATTGTTTTCATGGACTTATTTGTACCTACTGTATTATACCTAGGGACAGTTAGATTCCGTAAAGTTTAATAGTCCAATGAGATGGATTTACCTATCTATTGATAATGCTGTATTCTAACTGTTAACTTGTAGGTTTTTTTAAAAACCCTTTGACTTTGAATTGATATTCTTGTTAACTCGCTAATGAAAGAAATGTTAGTAAAATTAACTATGTTCTTTCTAAGAATAATTTTGAGCTAATTGTGAACTCTGTTTCTGGCATGGATTTGTTGCTGACACCCAATAAGTGCCTTTCTCTGTTTACAAAAAAATCAGTTCCTAAACAGATTTTACTTTAATTATGCATTAAATTATTCATTGTACTGCAGGTCACACTGGCAAAGTCCCTGCCCCACGGTTTAGAGATCCAGCTACCTGGAGACTGGCTGATCCTAGAGCCGGAGACATGCTACTGCCTCAGTATGTCATGGTCCCCCATGCAGCCTGTAGCTCTGCGGGAGACCATACACTTTGCTAATGAGAAGAGAGGCAGATATGAAGTTATAGTTGTTTTGAAGTCTGTTATGGTAAGGATAGTTTTCAGAATTCCATACTTTAATGTGAAACTGAACCCTTATAGGATACCTTTGTTATCCCTATATCAGTTGGTCTGTAAATCAGAAGTAAATCTAGACCTATAGGGCATTAGATATAAGGTACATCACATCAACCTAGAATTTGGCAAGTCAAGGAAAAAAAAATAAAAAACTTGTTTTGTGAGCAAGTCTGACTTCCACTTTAATGTTTCTTTTTTAAATACTGATTGCTGTAGGGTCTACAATTTAGGTATAGGGAATTAAAAGTGTTAAAGTTTCACAATTGCTCAGCTGTAGAATGATGTGGGATAGGATAAAGCCTAGTTTAGTTTTCCAGGTTGTCAGATATTCCACATTTTTATATAGCTACAATGGTAGCTTTTTTACCTGATTTACTAATTATCATTTTTCACATTTTATGAAGCAGTTGCTAATTTATTACCAGTGTTAGTGCTCATTTTAATACAAATAAAACCAGCAATTAATATAGCCTTAAAACTTCAAATTTTTCTTTCAAAACAACTGTTTTTTTTTTCGAATTACCTAACATTATTTTATTATCAGCTACAAACAACATAGTCAGGGCTTCTTTGAATCATAGTCATAGTGCATTTATTATTTAAGCTCAAATAAAATAACAAATTGTGATTACCAGTTTAAATCTGTTTAGTTTCTAACTGTGTTGTAAACTCATGGAATAAACTCCCCTTGCTAGTGAAAGTGCATGTTCAGTGAAAAGTTTAAAAAATAGACTGGACAATCACTTAAAAAGACTTAAAAACGCAAGTGCGCATATCAGCTCAATGATTTATTAAAAAAAAAACAGAATGAGCACTAATTAAATAAATATGAATTTTTCCATGAAAATTTTTATACAGCATGAATTAGCCATAATGAAACCCCTACTCTAAGATACCTTACCTACCTTGTTTTTAATCCACATCTTAAAAATCTTTATGATTTGGTTTTCAGAACATCAAGGGCAAAAATCAAAAAAGTAAAGTCTCTAAAGTGTCTCCAGGAAAAAATAAGAGAAGGCCATTGAATACATCTCCAGTGACCATTTACAAGAAAAAGACTGAGATCATTTATAACACTACCACGGTTAAGAAGGTGGCACAGGTGGTCCAACCAAATCAGTTCAAAAAACTGAAATCATACAATAAAGAAAATATTTCTGGTGTCCATGACTATTCCATGGATTCTCGGGATTCTCGGCAAGCCCAATGTCCTTTTGATACTCCAGTGGACATGTACTTTAACACTTCTGAGATTTTTGCAAGCATGAGAAGACCACCTGAATTACTACAACAAACTTATGATAAGTCAACACACATGACTTTTACCAAGGAACTGCCCATACCTCACAATGTTTTGAAACCCTCCAATAAGCAATTGAGTCCTGGCAGTGACATCTTTGATAATCTGACATTCACACCTCTTAAGAGTGCACCGATAAAGAAGGAGAAATTAGAGCATGGCCCCAAAATAATACTGAGCATGAATTCTGACTGTGACGATGACAGTCTGGACAACAAAGAAAACAATGAAAATGGACCGCAATCAATAATGTGCGTGACCTCATCGCAACCTGCGAACAAATGGATGTCTGTAAACCCCGCCTTGCAAACTCAAAACCACTTCTTTGAAAAACCTATTGTTAGAGACCAAAAAATCCCTAACACTTCTTCACCCAAAGAATTGCACAGCCCTAATTTTTCAATCAACACAGAGTTTTCACGTATCAGCGACCTCTCCTTTTGTCCCCAAAGATTTTCAACAGAAAGGAAAATGTTCCCAAGAAATAACGAAACTCAGGATTTAATTGAAGATTTCGACCCTAAACCAAATTCGGACACGTTTACTAAAGAGTCCCCGCACTCGGTACCCGACTATCAAGTGTATTTTATGAAAGATCAAAACGCAGGCAAATGCAGACAATCGCTCTTTAGAGAATACAATCTGCAAAAAAAAGAATTCGATAAAAACCACTATTACCCTCAAAAGTTTGAACCAAATGTATGGAAAAATGAGCCCAGGAACGTAGTACGGCCACAATCACCCCCTAGGTCAGTGACACCGCCTCTCCAGTCAATCCCTGAGGAGAGCAATCATAACTCTGAAACCCAAATCCTGGACAAAACAGACAAACAAATGCATACATTCACTGTGGATCAGACATTTGATACCACTCGCGACAGAACCTCATCTGTGAGCAGGCAAACATGGTCAAAGCGGGACGTTAGAGCTGACCCCGCGCTCTGGAAAGTCCCCATTGTGCAACCTGCGAAACCTACAAGAGCCAGATGGAATCTTAAAAAGAGTGACGTCACAAATACGAGCCGGCCAGCTAACGCTACTTTTGAATGTAACAAAAGCATAAATCAAAATGTGTCCCTCAATCTCATAGGAAATGTATACTCGCAATCCCTCACAGTGGACCCTTTTCTATCCACGACGTATTTCTATGACGAGGAAGCTGTTGCCAAATTCGAGAAAGAGTTCAAGAGGTGGCTAAATTACATTTTGACTCCACCTGCCGATTTGGACTGCAATGTGGAACAGAAAATTGATGTTGGAAAAGCGTGGCTCGAAAATAGAAACAAGGAAGTGCCTTTGGCGCCTACAAGAGAGAAAGTCTCTAGCGCTTACCACAACAGCCATAGATTGGAGAGCCTGCGACGATCGGCAAAGGCGCTTTTATTGAGCCCTGAAATTTGTCAAGTCTTCCAAAAGCTAAATACTCAGATTGACAAGAAATTAATTGTTATCAGAGCTGACAGAAATCTTCATTTGGATGTTGGACTCCAAAAAGTTATAATGGAGCTACTGCTTTGCTACAACCCTCTGTGGTTGCGAATCGGCTTGGAGGCCCTCTACTGCCTCGTTTTGCCATTACGATCCAACAGCGATATAGACGGATTGACAACGTTTATTATACAAAGGATGTTCAAAAATCCTTTTATCAAAAACAAGCATTCAAAGAGCTCGGCGCCTAACATGCTGCTGCCAGCTTACATGGAGGCGATAAAGAAATTCACTTTGAAGAAGTTTTTCATGCTTATTTTCTTCTTAGATCAGGCAAAGCAGAAGAAATTGATATCTCACGACCCCTGCCTGTTTCGCCGCAACGCTATTTGTAAAGAGAGCAGAGAGATAGTGATTCGATTCACACGGGAGCTGATTGCGGGTATCGGTGACATAACAAAACACCTTCGACCTCTGGGCTACGTCGTCAGTCACAAGCAGACTTACTTGGACGAGTACATATACGCCGTGCAAAATATAGCCGTCGACATCAGGGACGGCGTGCGCCTAACTAAAGTTATGGAAATAATCCTGATAAAGAGCGGCTTGCTGAATCAGCTACGAACGCCGGCCATATCTCGTCTACAGAAGATACACAACGTCCAAGTTGCTCTAAATGCTCTAAAAGAAGCAAACTTCGTGATCGTCGGTGACATAACTGCCACCGACATAGCCGACGGGCACAGGGAAAAAACTATGTCGCTCTTATGGCAACTGATACACGTGTTCCGAGCACCGCTGTTCGAGACCGCCGCCAACGTGATACAGACCTGGTGGAAGAAGAAATACAAGGTTATTGTTGAGAAAAGAGAAGAAGAGGAGAGATTGAGAATGAAACTGGATAATGCGGCCAGGACGATACAGTGCTGGTGGCAACGCATCCAATACAACCGCCTAGTGGAAAAGCAAATGCAACTGTATACGCATTCCACAATAATAATTCAGAAATACTGCCGACGATGGCTTTGTCACACTCGCTTGCAGAAGATGAAAACAAGCGTTCGTAAAATTGAAGGATGGTACATCAGTGTCAAAAAGTCCAGAGAAGCTAAAGAAATACTCAGCAAATTGAGATTGGAAAGGATGGAATTACTAACGAAATCTGCCATTGAAATCCAACGTAACTTCAGACGGTGGCAGTGCTTCACTAAATATCAGAAAACGTTGAAGAGCATAGTATTGATTCAAAGCTTAATACGCCGCTTTCTTGCCAAAAAATCATATTTCCAGATGCGAAAATCGGTCATATTCATTCAGCAGACATACAGAGGCAAGCTATTGATGAAAGAAGAAATGAAAAAACTGAGTCAGCAAAGGCACGGTGCCATAGTGATCCAAAAGCAGTACAGAATGCTGAAACAGTACAAAATGTATCGAAATCTGAAGTCTGCAGTAGTGACTATTGAGAGCTTTTATGAGGCTTTATTCAAAATGAGACAAGAGAGAATGCAATATTTACTGTTAAAACAATCTGCGATTACAATACAAACTCTTTTCAGAGGTAGGCAGGCTCGTAAAGACTACGCGAAACGAAAGGAAGCAATAATAAATCTGCAAAGGAGGATAAGAGCGCGTCGATTGATGGTAAAGGAGAGGTCCCAATTTGTTGACTTGAAAAAAGCAGCTTGCGTTCTTCAGAACCGTCTCAGATCATACCTTATAACAAAGAAGACGAGAGAAGCCTATATAACTCAGCGTCAATCGGCTATCGTGATTCAAAGCCAATTTCGTGCTTATTTGTTAGGCAAGTCCGAAAAAAACCGTTACATTCAAATGCGCAGTGCGGCAATTGTTTTGCAAAGGCGATACCGAAGCCTTATAGCTATGCGACAGGAAAAGACTGCATATTTAAAACTGAAAACTTGTGTTATTCATATTCAGAGGTATTACAAAGCCTTGTTATCTATGAGGGCATGTAAAGAAAGTTATGGAAAACTTCGCGCAGCTATTATTTTGATTCAACGTAAATACAGAGCTCAAACTCAAATGAAATTGGAGAAATCGAAATATTTAAAACTAAGGAGCTCTTGCATAAAAATTCAAAACTACTACAGGGCGGTTATAGTTGGAAGACAGCAGAAAAATCTGTTCCTAAGACAAAAAGCAGCAGCAGTAACAATACAAAAGTGGTTCAGGAATTTCAAAACAGGCAAAACAATTCAGCAACAATACCAACAATCTAAGCAGGCTTGTGTAACAATACAAAGAATTTACAGGTCCTATATCATTAGTAAAAAGCAGAGAACAGAATATTTAAGAATACGAACTGCAACCATTCGAATCCAAACATACTTTAGGTCTTACATAGAAATGAGAACTGTAAGAGAACAGTATATTAAGCTTAAGACATCCACAGTTACTATTCAGATGTTCTATCGAGGACATTTGGAAACTAAAAAGTTAAGGGAAGAGTATATGCGAGCACGAGATGCTGCTTTGTTGATTCAGAATTTCTACAGAAGATACAAAGAATCAAAGAGAATCCGCCACGAGTTTTGTATTTCAAAGAGTTCTGCGATTCGTTTACAAAGACAATACAGAAGTATTCTAGCTATGAGGAAAGCACAAAGCGATTATGATAAACTCAAACGTTCAGTATTAGTAATTCAACAAAGTTACAGAGCTCTCATAGAGATGAGAAAACAACGTAGCAATTATTTAAGGTTAAAGGACGCAGCCATCTGCATACAGAAAAACATCAGGCGATATTTGTTACAATCGCGATACGTTACCTACAAAAAACATGTTGTTTGTATACAAACATTATGGAGAGGCCAGCTTCTAACAAGACTAATGCGGTTCAAGTTCGTGGAACTCAGAGCTTCCACCATTACCATCCAGAGGTTTTACAGAGGACGTTTGGAGACCAAAAAGCTGAGAGAAGAGTATTTACGAATACGCAATGCGGCCATACTGATTCAAAATTTCTATAGGAGGTACAAATACACAAAGATGATCAGGAATGAATATCGTGAACTGAAAAAATCCTCAATTTGCATACAGAGACGATACAGAAGTATCCTAGACATGAGAAAAGCACAAAGCGATTACACAAAACTTAAAACATCCGTATTAGTAATACAACAACGTTATAGAGCTCTTGTTGAGATGAGAAAGCACAATGCTGCTTACTCGAGGTTAAAATCTGCAGCTATCTATGTACAGAAAAATATCAGACGATATTTGGTACAGCCGCGGTACCTCAACTATAGGAAATATGTTGTATACGTACAAAGAATGAGGAGAGGGCAGCTTCTAACAAGACAGATGCGCTCTGAATACATACAGAAGAAGGCATTCATTGTCAAGTTGCAGGCCGTCGCTAGAGGGTATTTGGTGAGGAAGAAAGTAGAATTCAAGAAGGAAACCATTATTAAGGACAGAGAGGAAAAGAGATTGCACTGGGCAGCTTCGAAGATTCAGGTGAGTCTTAATTCGTATGTAATTCTCGGAGCATGATTCAGTCTCCCCTCAAATGATAAATATTGCCATGTTTTCTTCTTGTAACTGCCATTGTAACGAGGGCTATCGCTAGGTCGAGTGAGGTCTACGAGTATCTGTTATTTCCATAATGAGAGAGAAGCTACTGGTCTATGATTAGTGGAAATTGACATAGACCTCACTTGAGACTAGTGATCTTAGCACATTTTTTAGTCGCGATCTCCCTGTTTTGTACAGTTAGTGCTATCTCGGTCTTTATATTACCATGTCGGAATTTGTAAGGTTAATAAATTTAGCGCAATATTATCAATTGAATTAGTTTCAACTCAACTTAAATTTATGTTTTTCAGGCTCTCTTCCGCGGCCACTCGGTCCGAGTCAACGCGGCAATGTATAACCACCGCGTAGTGGAACTCCGGAGGCGATGGCGCGAGGGTGCTCTGCTATCCACGCAAGACACCCTCGAGGAACGTAACGAAGAGGCAATGGACGTGCTCAATAACTTCTCCGACATGGAGTCTGTTATTAAAGCCTTTAGATCTCTGGGTAAGTCACTTAAATGAATCTGAAATCTATTAGCTTATGAACTAAAAACAATTACTTTGTGTTTAGTTCATAAATATAGACCTCCCCAAAGTAACGCCTGATTCAATAAATTATCTATTAGCTTGTCTGTACTGACATCATCTGCATAAGCCTCTCTTGAAAAACCTTACAATAAAAGCCATCAAATTAATTAAATGATCATATCATTAATTCATCTGGGTATTGTACCTATTGTAGAGAGCCATTCAACGCTCCCGACATACATCCCTGCATAGAGCGATAGATAATATGTATTTAAGCAAATTTACGCCATCTCGGGCTTTTAGTGCCCGCTACGCCCTCGGCAAGTCCTATTTCGTGCTCACGAGAAGTCTTAAAAACGTGTATACACAATCTATACGTGTAAAACAGTACCGTGACTGACTGACTGACTGACTGACAGACAACGCACAGCCTAAACCACTGGACCTAGAAACTTGAATTTTAGCAAACATGTACCTTGAGTATCATAGAGGTGCACTAAGGAGGGATTTTTCCAAATACCCACGGGATAGGGAACTCGCCGATTTTGAAATATTTCACGGATGCAAAGCCGCGACGCATAATTTTAATTATAAAGCTTGAGATCGCTCCTTTATCACCCTCACCATCAACTCATGCGTCAAATACTTATGATCTGAAACTGTGTGTAAGCCTAGGTATAATATACCAAAATGACCATCCGCAGAGCTTTTGACGGAAGTGTTCCCGATGATGTACAACGAGACGGCACCGACCGTGGTTCGCCGCGTTTACGTCTACATGTCCTTTATGAACCGCTCCATCTCGAGCGTCGAAGTGCTGAAGTCTGCCGCGTCCGTGCTCGCTAATCTTACGCGGTACAGGCTCACGGGGCCGAAGATTTACGCGGTGAGGATCCTACTGATATTATAAATGGGACAGTTGGCATTGGGAAAGTCTGGTTGTTTGTTATTCAATGACACAAAAAGGGTGGTCGCATTTGGTTCAAATTAGAATGGAGATATCTTACACTCTAGATTAAGACATAGGGTAGCTTTTATCCTGGGAGATTGCATAGTTCCCGTGGCATAGCGATAACTAACCGCGAATTATTTAAAACTGTGACAGCTAGCATGTTATAATTATTAGGACTCCAAATATTTCCAGAGAGGATATGTTTCTTCCAGCCTCGACCTATCAGATGGGCGTAATTTTTGTACGACTGTATTTAGTTCAAGAAATATTAAAATAAGTAAAATTTTAATCTTGTTCTCTTTCAGCGTGAATACATTTCACCAATACTGAAATATATGTGGCGCTTCAGTAACAGCGAGATTCAGCTGTTCCTGATTCTGTGCACCTACCTGTGGCTGTTCTCCAAGTACGACGCTGTGAGAGAGGTATAGTTATTTAAATTATGTGAAGGCTTTATATTTTATTTGAATCCTGCAAATACCTTGTCCCAGCGGGAAAAGCGTCCTCTTACATAGCGGCGAGCAAGACATAGAATTGATGTGGCCAAATTTTGCGAGGCCTCAAGGCATAAGAGGTAATTTTTAGGGTTCCGTACCTCAAAAGGAAAAAACGGAACCCTTATAGGATCACTTTGTTGTCCGTCTGTCTGTCTGTCTATCAAGATCCTTTTTCTCTGGAATGCGTGTAGGTCTAGGTAGGATGCTGAAATTAATATCAAATACTCAAACCTGCGGTCCCTTGAAGCTGTGAAAAAATCAAGCATCTAAGTTAACGCAATCAAAAGACACAGTCATTAAAAAAGTCGTTTCCATACAAATTGCCTTCTTTTGAAAACCTGAAGGGTACTTCCAGTTGTCCTAGAAACTTGAAATTTGGTATGAAGGTAGCTCTTATAGTACAACCACTCAGAAAAGTCTCAAAATAAAAAAATATATGTCTGTCTCTAGATTTCGAAGACCAATATAAGTTGACCCCACACTGCGTACATTTTGCTTAGGAGCTGGGCTCTGCTTACACTGGACTTCTTAAAACACTGGGGAAAAGCGTTAAAATCTTTCTACGGAACCCTCGTGCGCGAGTCCGACTCGCACTTGGCCGGTTTTTTTTAGTAGAGCGGAAATCGGCAAACATTCAAGACGCAAAGACCTCAGACCGCGAGGCTACAGGCAGTGACTTTAGACGCCCACGCCTCCCTGCTCGCACAGTACGACGATAAAGAGTATAATTAAAAAAATTAAGCAAACCGACACATTTTTACGAAAAATTTAGTTAGTTGAGGTTTGATTACAATTAGCTATATTTTGTTCACAGGACCTCGCCGAGTTTTTGCATCTCCCAGAGAATCACAAGATGATGGTGACGATCAAAAGCAACGTGGATAGGGTCCGGCGGATGACGCTAAACGCGAACAAGCATAAACCTATAACTCCATGTAAAAACCTGAACAGCACTTTTTCAAATAATAGTGTTTCGTTACCAGCTCTGGAGCCAGACTATGGCATCGCCAGAGCGGACCAACAAAGATACTTCGTGGACACGCAACAAGCTATCAACTGCCTTTTCCGTACATATAAGTTATAGATAAATAATTTTAATTTAGTTTCTAATGTTATGTTGTAACTATGAAAAAAAAGTTTTTGTTGGTTAAAATAATGTTCAATGTTTGTGCTTCTGGGATTATTTGCTTTAACTAGAAATTGTGCCTAATTAATTGTATTATTAATATATTGTGGGTATTATAACTTGAATAATAAAGTGCCTAAAATAAAATGACATTTATCTGATTAAAATAAATTGTTTTATTTGTAATTTGCCCCTTACGTCGTTGTAATAGGGTCTACGTTGCATTTTGTAAGCCGAAAGCGAGCGAGCGGACCGCTTGCTGGACGGCCACCTGGCGCGCAATGTAACATCTTTTATTTGAATGGCATCTACACAGCTTGCATCTGGTCGACTGCATTCGAGTGTCGTCACGTCCGATCGGATTGATTCGCGGCTATCTACCTACAGCAGCTTGAGCCGCCGTGTTGTATCGTCACCGGTCAACTATTCAATAATAATGCAGAATAACTATTTGTAGCCACAGCCAAATTTGAAATTGATGTATGAGACAAGGTTCGGTTTAATCGTCGCTCTTATCGTAACCGCCACTTAGCACTCGGACGGACGCGGTCCGCTACAGCCGGGTGGTCGAGAATCCGCTGCAATGCGGCGGCAGCCGATCCGGCCCAGCACCAGCACGGTTAGCGGACGACATGGACGAGGTCGGCTACCGCGGCAAGTTCGACGAGCCGCTGTGACGCGGCAGCAGCTGATTCCGTCCGGCTCGCTCAGTGGGTATCGTACTTTATTCGGACAGTATCCTAAACACAGTAATAAGCAAGAAAAAACCGTCATACTTGGAATAACTGTAGCTTACGGAGACAAAATGTTACTCTTAAATCGATCGCAGTGTTTTTAAAGATAAACTGAACGCATCCCTATACAAACTGACGTTTACGTTTTGACGTATGACGTTGCGTGTACGTACGAATGGTTCGACTGCGATCTTTGAAAACTATTCGCTAGAAAGTGCAAGTAAAATTCTAAAGAAAACCGTATTTATTTCAATATTTATCAATTATGGTAGTGCTCGAAGGTGAAGCTGGAGATGCTAAGGCAATCGGAACTGAGGAAACTGAGAAAGATGAAGCTAAACCGCCAGTTGTGCTTACGTTAGAAAGTATCCTTTTTATAGTGACAACTACTTATTTTACAACACACTGAACTTATTAATTTGTTAAATACCTTTACATGTACTAAAATTTCAACGGTGTGCGATATTTCATTGAACGATTTGGTGATTGGAGCTCTGAAACCACAGTCGTAAATGTGGCTCATAGGTTGGAATTATTCATTTATAACTGAACTGAGCTATACGTTTGGTACTTTTTGATAAGATGATAAGAAATTGACTAACAAGTAGTATGCTAAACTCAGCCATCAACCTTAAGAAAATAAATAAGTTTAATTGAATTTATTTAAAGTGTATCAGGCACACTTTGACACAAGTATATTTTTTGCTATCAACATCTGGTTTAAATGTGAGTAATACAGTACAATACTTAAGACATTTAATGTGGCTTTCTTAGGGAGTAAGGAAGTGATAGTTATATTTACTTACACAGTTAATTACACTTAACACAACCAAATAAATTTCTGATGAAGACAATTTTACCATACTGAGTTATAATTTTGATTGCTAAATTAATTCAGACTTGCTTTTCTATGTAAAATTCTAGTTATTTAACAGCAAAAAAAAATGTGTTGGAAAAAAACAGGATCTAATAAATAGTAACAAGAAAAAAACTGTAGTCTTTGTTATAAAAACATAAACCATAGCTTTTTAAGTTTCTTCTCAACTTACGCATTTTCCAACCTAGTGTATTTTAGATTGACTTGTGTGCAAGATTGCACAACTTTTTACTTTTTGGAACTATATTAGACTTCTATATTTTTTATCTATGTTTTTTTTTGGATGACTTTTTATTACAATTTTGTTATCATCCAAGAACAGTGCCTTATTATTTAGGTAATCCCAAATAAAAGCCTAAACAAACCTGTGTTTTACATGCCTAGCCAACTAACATGCACTCTTTACTGAATAATTTAAATGCTTCCTGTAAATCCTAGCTTGATTAAAACAACTAATGACTATGAGTGGAGCAAACAGAGGCAACTACATTGGTTTCAACCCAAACCTAAAAATTTCTAGTTTTACAAGTGACAGTGATGTCTGAATACAAAACAATTTGAGTAGACATAAACAATCTCTACCAATACTAAAATATGAATGTGACTTGGTAATGTATTTTTTGTGAAACACAAATCACAGTGGGGTGTCATTCCAAAACGAGTGGCACCTGGTGCCTCCCTACGCCACTAGACTAGTCCTTCTGGACAATAAGTTCCGTAACCCACACCAGTATTTCGGCTGACGAAGGATGCGCAGCAGCAGCACGGGCTCCGGCATGGGGACTTCCAACGATACCGCGGCTATTGCTCGCGCCGCATCCGGCGACTGCGGAAGGTTCTTAAGATACCCCAGGTAATGACTGTCAATTGTTTTGTTCTAATATCTCTACATTATTTTTTTTACATTGCCCCTATCTCACCGAATGGAAAGTACGGATGAGGTTAAAGGTGTGATTCACTGGTTTAGTAACAGCTTCACTCTAGCCTTGAGGAGACCTAGATTGTATCTAGATTGATAAGACATGAGACATAAATTTTTGTTTTATTTTATTATTTTCTATCTAAATCTTTTTTTTAGCAGTTATGTAAGTAAGTAGCCGAGTTTAAACCTGCAAGAAAAATCATTCAAGTTGCAATACAGTATGAGGCTGTAAAGCTTACGAGTTTGAAATGCGCGGTTTTACACCGCAATTTATTGCAACATGCACGATCTTTTTTGCAGGTCGAGACCTCTTTAGAGTCTGCTTTAAATTAGACATAGAAGGTGCAAATAAGCAACAGAGATACAGACGATTGATTAAAAAACAATCATAAAATTTGTATGGGTGTGACTCATGAATTGAAACGAATGATTTCTAAGCAACCGAAGTTGAAACTAACGACGTATACTTGCATTGAGACTAGCAATTTTTCTCCCCAGGGCGACCGCCGTCACTACCGGCGGCGCGACGTGACGCCGGTGCACGTGTCCTGGCCCAAGGCGGAGCCCCGGCTGCTGTGCGTGCCGCTGCTGCAGGCCGAGCGCGCGTGGGCGCACGCCATGCAGCTCCGCCAGGAGTCCAACACGGAGCCCCGGAAGAAGTTCCATTTGGTGTCGCGGCTGAAGAAGGCGTATGCTCACGCGCAGGCGTTACTTGAGTTGTGCGAGGTAATAGTCATGGACTCACCAAGAGGCAGGGCAGAGGAGGACAGCACTGAATAAGAAAGATAAAAATTGACTAAAGTGTAAGGCTGCCACTTGAACAAAATCCTACGTACGCCCTTGGTAATAAATAGTCTTTAAGGTGCTAAGAATAATGCGAAATTTGTCAGTAACTGCAGGTAATGATATGAGAGTTACCTACCTACGAACGTATTCACCAATAACGTTGCATTTCTCAAATTTCAAACTGAAACGTATAGGTACACATACATATACAGAAAGACCAGAAGAATAAATTCTCGAACTGGGATTCCAACCCAGAAACTTCACCATACCGTGGTGTCGCACTACCAACTGCGTCATCTGAGCAATCTCAAAACTCCTATATATTCACGTTTCAGTTTATTTCAAATTACTTATTTTACTTACTTATTTTATTATTTAGGTTCCGGATCCTTTTACTTTTATTTGTATGTCTACTCGTTTTCTGATGTCCTGTCAATCGTCCGAAGGCTAACTGGTAGAGATCCCTTTAAGGGATAAGTTCGCCTTTGTACATTTGCTTTTGTTCTGTTATTTTTTGTTTTTTGTGCAATAAACATTAATAGTATAGTAATAACATACATACTTAGTGACCGAAAAAAAAAATACAAAAAGTTGGTTTAAAAAAAATAACGTAGCACTTAACAACGTTCAAAATACTTAAATTTTCCCATAACAGAGCGGCGTATGCGACGCCCGCACACAGCTCGAGGCCGGCGCGTACGCGGCCTGGCTCGGCGGCGTGCTGCTGGTAGAGCTGCAGCAATGGCGGCCGGCGGCCGAGAGCCTGACGCGCGCGCAGCTGGTGCTGGAGAAGCTGTGCGCTGCGCTCGCCGAGGAGGAGCGGCTGGTGTACAAGCAGAAGGTAGGATTCAAGTCTGTACGCGGTTTGAGCATCTTCGTAAGTGATTGTAGTACACGATTTGAGGCATAAACGTCCAATATTAGACAGTTTTTTTGAGGATTTAACGAAAAGTGATAGTTAAATTAAGGTCGGTGAATAAGGCATGCTAAAATTGAAGGAAATTATTTGAAAGGCTCCAACAGAAGTTTAAGAAAGCAGAGGTACCTCATCAAATCAGATGATATGAACGGCCAGCCTCAAAAGTAGTTGCGACAGTTATAATATAACATATTATAGTGCCCTGCCATAATTAGAAATTCGGTTGAGTTACTTAATTGCGAATTATTGGTTTTGCAGTGATTAACAAAGGGTGAGGAAATTAATTGTTTTTAGTAACTTTTTTTTTTATACGGTAAGGAAAACATACAAGCAAGTGGGTCACCTGATGACAAAGTGATATCACCACTGCCCATAAACACCCAAACACTTGCACTGCACTTGTGTTTTTATCCTGTTTTTTATACAATAAAGTGTTTACTTACCTACTGACACTCGCAACACCGGAGGAGTTGCATGCAGACGCGTTGCCAACCTAGAGGGCTAAGATGAAATGCCTCTTGTGCCTGTGATTTCTTCGGCGGGTGTGATTTATTGTAATAAACTCGTTCGTAGGTGGAGGAGCTGAAGCCGAGCCTGCGTTACTGCGCGTACAACATCGGCGACCAGTCGGCGGCCGGCGACCTGGTGGCCATGCGCGGGCAGGGGCTCATCGAGAACTTGGACACGCTCATGGCTCAGGCCAAGTAAGCCCTTCATGTATACTTTTAAACTGTAATAGAATTTCTGTGAGGTTTCTTGCACAAATGCAATTTTCTTTAAAATACTTTTATTATCTGTAGGTAAGTACATTTTTAGGTGTATGTTCTGTTCTGTAAGATGGGGTGAGAATGACAGGGCTAAAGAGAGTACAATATAAAGTACTAGCTGTTGCCCGCGACTTCGTCTGCGTAGTTTTCGGTTATCGCTATCCCGCGGGGACTATATAATTTTCCCGAATAAAAAGTAGCCTATGTTATTCCTCAATATTCAAACTATCTTCTTACCACATTTCATCTAGATTGGTACAGTGGTTTTCCCGTGAAGAGGCAACAAACAGACAGACAGACAGTGAGACAGAGTCACTTTCGCATTTATAATATTAGTTAGGATTCAGGAAGAGCAAAATTAATATTACTAACAACAGAGTCAAGAGTGGCTTACATTACTAGTATTGTGTTGCAGACAATCTCGGTCGGGCGCTATGCATGAAGTGGAATGGCGCGGACGGAAAGCCACGGTTCGTCCAGAAAAAGCACGCTTATTCCTCATCACCCTGCAAGACCTGGACCGCTCAGCCGCCGCCGCCGCCGCCACCACCGAGGCCCGCATCGAGATCCTCGAGAACATCCTCATGGACGTCAAAGACGCCATCTCCGCCGTCAAGGACGAGATCAAGAACGACCCCAAACTCAAAGCTTCCGAGAACACCGGCGTCCACTACCTGCTCTCCTACTTGATGTACCTCCGTCTCATGCGCACCATCGAACGCAACAACCTGCTAGTGCAGCAGGCCGAGACAGCTCGGAAGAACAACACTCAGATCGACGGGAAGAAAGTCCGGCCTCAGGACTTAACTAGACTCTACGAGATCATTCTGCAAAACTTCACCGAGCTGCAGCAGTTGCCTGGCTTTGAGACCGATGCTGCGTATCAGCAGGAAATCGACACCCAGATGAAGGCGTACAAAGCGTTCCGCTGCTACTACATCGCCCAAGTCCTGACCGGCCTCCGGCGTTTCAGGGAGGCTCTAGCCATGCTGGAGCGATGCAGCACTTACACCGCCGAATCCATTGCCAGCAAACTCGATGACAAGCAACTGTTGGACAAACTCGAAGTGCTCAAGAAAGACATAGAGAGCTGCAAGTTCGAGGTCCACGCGGACTCTGTGCTAGAAGATGACGAGGACGATGAGGAAACCAAATATACATCGAGCGGCAAACCGTACAAAGACAAGAAGCCGCTCGTGGATCGTCTGGACGAGTACCGTGAGGATACCACGGTGTTGACTAAGAACCCTAATATCTTCAAGATGCCTCCGCCTATGGAGGCGATTCCTTGCAAGCCGCTGTTCTTCGACTTGGCGTGTAACTTCATTGAGTTTCCGAACTTGGACGATAAGACTGGGACCGCGGACAGCAAGAAGCAAGGTGCCGGTATCACCGGTCTCGTTAAGGGTTTCTTGGGATGGGGCAAGAGCGACAAGTAGGACGAGGACATGGGTTTTTAAACATTTTATTCGGCTGTTCATATGCGAATCCAATATATATACAATGTATCTCTATAAAATGACTGTTATTTGCATTTTCCCCTTAAAATATCTCATAAAATCTTTTCGAACGGCTAATACCTAATACATTGAAACATCGAACCACCTGACCACCTAGTCTATCGAACTAGATAGATGGCGTCGATCGAGGGCCGGCCGCAACGTAATACAACTTGCAAGATTTATCTTGCAAGTCTAAACTGGGCTTTATACTATGCGCTTGATCACTTACTTCGAGAAGATATACTAAACTAGAGGGCAAACTTGAAACCAATTTGATAAAATTAAACTTTTTTAGTAATTTTCGCAAGGTGTTTCTTTATTTATTTTCAGTTGCATGTGTTGAATCATTATTTATAACTGTTGGTATTGTCAGTACTAACACTTATTTCAATTTACAGAAGGTTACAATAAAACCATTATAATTATTTAACAAAAATATTTTACACAAACTAGAGTAACTTCTACTCGAATGGTACAAAAATATAGTAAATGTAAACTATGAAACAATATTCCACATAGTAATTCCGCTTCTGCGCACACTAAACAGTAGTCAGACAAGCACGTACGCCATTCTATCACTTATTGCTGCAGTACTCTCAGGTACTGTACGAATTAGGAATGGACGCACTGAGCGACAAAACGAGTCGCCTCATGCTAGCCGTCCTTAATATAAGAGCAGTAAAAGACGTCTTAACAAGCTCTAGTCCATTATTCTAGGTATCTGACAAACAAAAACAACCGAATCTTGTGACCTATAAAACCAGTCATTCAAGCCTATGAAACTTACAAAATTATGCCTAAACGACACTGATGTCTGATGTAGAATTTTTAGTATTATTTTCTGAACACACTGATTTTACCAGCCCCCCCAAGGCTTCACAATTTTTATAGAATTCTCTTCACACAGTTCACTATATATTTTAAATACTTACAGCAAGACAATTTCATCACTGCGATATATATTACACGATGGATGTAAGCGATACACAATTTTACTATCTGACAAGCATGGTTCCATGCGTCGTCAATAGGTCTGTGTCAAACACAGATTTGTTTTGGATATTGACAATGCCCCTTCTGTATCGATTGGTCAACTATACAAGCGTATAGTTGGCAAACCAGACGAAACCATAGTCTATGCAGAATTATATTATAGTCTTCTATTGTATATTATTTTTATTTATCACTTAATCTGTAGTCCACTATAGTTTAGTCCAGTTTTAGTTTTGTGTTAAAGAAACAAGACTGGTAATACACAAATACACAAAACAATTACTTAAGGTACATTTTATTGTATAGTTTAAAGATCCCCATATCACAACTTTTTTTAAAAATCTGAACTACATTTTAAATAATGGGATAGAATATTTGAAAATAACAGAAGGGGCTAAGAGGCGGACTCAGAGTCGTCAATAATTATTTAATCAATCATTCAAGTGTCGACTTTTCATAAAAATAATTAGAAATGGTCATTATCTTTTAAGAAAAATCGCGCAGTACACTTAACTAGCCGATATGCATACGCGCAACACTCCTGGGTTTAAAGATCTATTGGCGTATCTGAGTCCGGCGGTGAATTATATTGTGTGAGTGAGGCTAGCGCGGCGCGAGCGGCGGCCAGTGGGTCGCGTCGTGCGGCGCGCGGTCCGCCGCGGCCACCAGCTGGCCGCACGCGTCGCAAGTCTCCAGCTGCGTGTCCCGGCCCACCACTAGCTCTTGCTGTTTAGCGATATCCGGCAGCAGCGCCACCAGCTCCGGAAACACGGAGTTCAACTGCGCCCCGAGCGCCGACTCGCAGTGCAAGTAAAACTCGTCAGCACTTATGAGGCTGTCGCGGAAAGCACGCGACGCCACCCGGAAATCTTCCACCGCCGCCGCCCCTCCTAAAGCCACCGCGAACTTTTGCACCAGCGCGCGGTTTCTGTTTTCGAAGTTCGGAGGCGGGGCGTACGAGTGCACGGGCGCCGGGAACGTCTGGCCAGACGAGTTGGTGAACGTCATGCCGTCGCAGGCCGGACGCGGCTTGAAGCCGGGCGGCACCCCGTTGGGGACCTTCTTGTTGCTCTCCTGCTTCTTGCTCTGCAGGACGGACTTCATAGATAGCATGTTGCTGTTGACAGGCACCACGTTGCTAGATTTCGAGCTGAGCGGCGGGTATTCCTGCACGGCCAGTTTGAAGTCGCCGTTGCCGCCGTTACGGTTTTTCTCCGGAACCGTCGGCGTCGAATCGATGGTTTTTATATTTTTCTGCTGCATCAGAGTGTTGGCGGAAGCCGCGAGTGTTGCCGAGTCGACGTATCGCAAATCTTCGATTCCGTTGACGAGACTCATATCTATATCGTATAGATTTTCTTTTTTAGCGTTGTTCAATTTCTTCTTTTCCTTTTTGCTTAGTTTCACTTCAGTATTGTTCTGGACGGAGGGCTGGGGCGTAGTTTTTTGAGGTGTTGTTTGAGGTTTCGGTTGCGGTTTTTGGGGTTGAGTTGGGGGTTTGGGCTGGGGGGCGGCTTTTTTCTTCATCTTGTTGGCGGGGAGGGTCGGGAAGTCCGCGAGCGGGTTGAAGGCGGGCTCCCGCGGCGGCGGCGGCGGCGCGGCGCGCGGTGCAGGCTTCTCCTTCTGCTTGCTGACGGTGATCCACGTGGGCGGCGCGGCGGGCGCGGCGCCGCCCGAGAGCGCCGGGAACGCCTCGCTGTTCAGCTGAGCCTTTTTCGGTTGAGCGTTAGCCGTGTTCTTCTTCAGCACCTCCATTTCCTGACTGGTGATCATGTTGACCTGGGGAGCGAAGGAGATTATGTTTAACACGGGTATAAAGTAGTTGCTATTAACCCAAAAGTCAATCTGCTTAGGCTGCAATCCCGTCACCATACTTGGCGCGAATACTAACTACAGTCAACCGCTATTACAAGTTCGATTCAATGAACTAAAATCACACGTTATTATCCTCTCCATCTCTCATAGTATCAACTATTCGATCTTAATATATTTTTTTAGATTACAAGCGACACATCGACACACACAGCTGCATGTAAATCAAATTTGGAAACTTACGGAGCTGATGTGATGCGCCCTTAAGAACGACACACTCTCGCAATCCTAGCGAGGAGACATCGCCCCCGGGCGAGTGGACACGCACCCTCGGCATCACCAAGCTGTAGTACCTTGGGAGGCTGGTGTGAGGCGGCTCCGATGCTGGGATGGTCGTCCCGTCCCCCTAGCGAGGGGAAGTCGTCCCGTCCTCCCAGCGAGGGGAAGTCTTCATCGAGCGGTCGCCGCGAGGCCGAAGGAGCGGCGCGGTGCCCGCTGGTCTGTGTTAGCCGGAAATTGCTCGCGCTGGTAGGCTGGCTGTGCAGCTGAATTGACATGCTCGGCTTGGCTGGAATATTAACAAAGTTTATAAGTTAATCAGGTTGAGAAACGCTAACACGTCGGGCTATACTCGACTGACATAATTATGTGAGTGAACCGTTTATTTCACTATGATTGCATCTCATGGTAGTGTCATGTTAAAAAATCCTGATGTACTGCAGAAACTGCAGAAACGCGGCAATTCCATCAGCATCCTATAGTCGTTGTTATACAAAATGCGCATGGCAAGAAATGCCTTCTGCTCGTATGCGATACACAGTCTGCACGTGGCACGTGTAAGAGGTTTGACAGTACGCCCTGAAAAGAGTCATTTTAAATGACATAGTGCAAACCTGCGAACCAACGTATTAAAACGTATTGATATACAAGTCATCCTGGACGCCTTCGGTGACCTGGTGCCCCACATATTTGAAAGCTGGTAGTTAACTGTGCTAAGGATATCCTCACAGATTAACTGGTCGGACAGTTGAAGTCGTTTAGCTGAGTTGGGCACTAGCCTGAGGCTAACTTGACGTATTACTATCGTCTGACGTTACGTTAACCCTGGGTTAATGTGTATCGGGTGTGTGTGTGTCGCAGCAAGAGATAGGTTGAATATTGGCAACGACTGTAAGTACAAGTGTACGTACAGTTGCGCAGTATGGCGGCGGCGACGGGCGCGCGCGAGGCGGGCGGCGCGGGCGCGGGCCGAGAGGCGCCGTCCAGCGCGGGGAAGTTGCGGTCGTTGCGCGCCAGCCCGCTGCCCACTGCAACACCCAGGACAGGTATAATCTAACTGCACTATGCGGACAAACGGCCGAATACTGTGCAAAAATATACAGGCTGTCACAGATAATAAACTCTGTAGGTGTTAAACATTTTCCTATACATTCATTGTCTGTGATAGTTGACAGTTCTAGGTGAATTTTTAATTAACATTGCATTGAACATAATTTTTACTCGAAAAAATCACTTGCTGAAATATTAATGGTTCATTATCTGACACCATCTGAAGTTGGCAAAAAAGAGCAGTAAACAGAAAAAAGAGAAACTAAAATTTCTCATACAAATTTGTTGCCATATTTAAGCAACTTACGTCAAAAATGTGATAGATACGAAGAAAGTGGCGCCCTCTTTTAATTTCTACTCTTTTATTGCCAGGCTATAAGGCGCGGTTATGTTGCAGTTTCTATTTTGGTACTAATTTGTTGCACTGGTATCACTTGTGCCACGCCAAAATGTTTGATGGTGTAATATATGTGGGTACATTAAGACAGCACCTGCTTCTTATATGCAGGGTAGCTTCCTGTTCCTCAATAAATTTGACGACCGGCTAGCCTAGTGGTTAGAGACCCTGACTATGAAGCTTGACGCCCGGGTTCGATCCCCAGTCGGAGCAGATGTTTGTATGATGAATGCGAATGTTTGGTATGTATTTATCTGTTTACGTTTGTTTATCTGTTATCTAGTACATGCTTTGCCTAGTACGGGACAAGGTCAACTGGTGTCAATTGTCCCATGATATTTATTTATTAATTATTTTATTAAATAGCGCATGTTTTTACTTCTGTTCCTCCGCAACAAAATGTCCGGGTCCTGGGACTAATATGTTCGGGATGGGAGGTTGTCCTACCGTACCGTTGTAGGACTTGGTCCCCGGGGCCAGCAGCGGCTCGGGCGCGGGCGGCGCGGCGGACAGGCGCGGGAAGTGCTCGTTGCTGCGCGTGTCGATGGCGGGCGCGGCCGGCGCCGGCGCGGGGCTCGGGGACCGCTCGCGCTCACGCTCGCGATCCCTGTCGAACAACCTCCAATGTTAGTCTAGGCCTAATGAGGCGTACCCAACATTTCATTTATATTTTATAATTTTTATATTGCATGCAGCCTCCATATGAAACGCAACGTCGTGTCAGCCACGCTGCAAGCCAAGCCCCTATTTCACCAACTTTACAATTGTCAGATTACATTGACAATTCGAAATACATTTCTTTGCCAATATGAAGCGCGCTAAAAGAAAAGCTCTTAAGTCAGCAATTGACAATGAAATGTCATTGAAAACTGACAATTGCAAAGTTGGTGAAATAGGGGGACAGGCGTACTGTGCTGCGTCTATGCAGCGATTTCTTGCTACCAAACGGTAGAAGATAATAGTAAATATAATGGGTGTTTAGTGTGGTGATGGTGATAGCTTGGTCAATTGGTCAGTGCGACGTTTTCTGTTTCATGTGGAATCGCTTGTGGCTGTGCCCTGTAAGAAAACTTGTTGCGCAGAGACATTGCTTCACATAACAATACAATATAAGAACAAACAAACCAGAAAAAAAAAGGTACAAAGAAAATACAAGACAGCAATGGGCGTTCTTATTGCTACAGAGCGATCTCTACCAATCAACCACAGTATAATAAAGGTAAGAACAGAAGTATAAGTGTGCCACGTACCGTGGCGTCCGCTGCGCTTGCGGGTGCGGCGTGATGTTGAACTGCAGCTCCAGCGTCCGCGCCTGCCGCGCCGCGCCGCGCGCCAGCCCTTTGCCGTGCACCGTCGCCTTGTGCGCTGCGACACACAACACAACAATACTGGCGATAGCCCTCATTAGCAGTGATCGGAATAGGTAGTGCAATTTCGCGGGACTTCGGTATGTAAGCTTAGTATGGATATAACCTGTAACCCCGGGATTTCATTTGCAAAGTTTTATGTTTTCTGTTTGGTTCAGAAATGTTATTAATTCATAATTTTAACTATAATTTTGCTAGTATAGAATATGGCATTAGGTATTGACGAAATATGTAAACAGTTTAGTTTTCATAAACAAAAATTATCTTTACCTGGCTCGCCCTTTCCAATTTTCTATTGTATACCTTTATGACCGGGGTGAAGTGCGAAAGAGACGGCAGATGTCAACTTTGGTTGTTTTGTTAATGTTAATTAAGCGATGTATTTACAATGAATTCCTTCAAAAACTTTTATTTTTCGCGTTGTCCTATAAAATTTCAATTAAGATCATGTCAATAAAATTTTCTGTGAAAAAAAACACTAGTCCCGAAATCCCGGATCTTATCCATATTAAGTATAATGTTTAAGGTTATTCACCCGAAATTGCACTAGGTACTTTTTTAGGTAGGTATTAGACGCAGCTTAGACCTTCCAGCCACTAGTGTACGAAGCTACGTGTAACGGCCATTCAACACGTGTCCTTATCCTTACCTTTGAGATCAATTTCACTCCTAAAGACAGCGGTGAGATGCTGCCCGGCGCACTCGCCCTCCTCGCACAGATAGTGGTCGGTGCGGAAGTGGTGCGCCAGCGCGGAGTGCGACGCGTAGTACAGGTTGCGGCCGTCCGCGTCGCACAGGTGGCAGTACAAGTGCTCCTTGCGGAGGTGCCGGTACAGGTCGTCCGCGTCCATGAAACGTTCTTCGCAGAATTCGCAGAGGGGGTGGCCTCTGATGGTGAGTTAAGGCACGTACAATACAATACGAGAACGGTAATTGTGAAGCTAGCTGTGGTGTAGCAGTATGGTACAGTCAGCAGCAAAAGTAGCTAAGCAACCGACGCTTTGACAATGATCTAAGCAAGGCTCTATTGTTATAGACATAAATAAGTGCTTGTGCAGATCATTGTGACCGTTTCGGTTGCTTAGCTACTTCTGCTGCTGACTGTATGTGCCACGAAACGTCAAGGATCCGGGTTCGATTCTCGGGGTTGGTTTCAACGGGAAAGCCGCAAAAAAATTAGAAAAAATACAAAAAATATATACTCCATTCAGATCATAAGAGTTCTTTGAATACCTCATATAAAACAAGACAGGGAAATGGTACACAGAAAACACAAGGTAACTATGGGCAGCCTTTTCGCTAAAGAGCGATGTCTTCCAGAGCAACCATGATGGAATGGAGTGAAAAACAGATTAAAGCAGGGTGCTGCAGTTGGTAAACATTGGGTCTTTAATGGTCGAATAGTGGAGCGTTGAAAATTTGCTGTACCATCAAATAATATCCCCATCGGTGGAGTTTATATAGTACTGTTTTTTAATATTTCTTAAATGTTCTCTAATACACTTTATCGAAAAAGGCGATTTAATGAAGTATTGACGAAAAACTATCGATATTGGCATGTCGTTTGTAGATAAATTTGTAGAAGAAAGTTGCACAGTTAATAAATTGTGGCAATAAATTAAGGGGATTAGAGAAACCATTGCAGTGCATTACTAACTACAAATTAGGCCATGGATAAATCATATTATCGCTATAACTGGGTACGAGTTAGTTTGCTTAAGTAGCAGAATGATTTTTTTATTGCTGTTGCTACAAATAGTAAAAGTAAAAACAGGAAAGGGAGACGCATTTTCCGGATGACAATAGCTTTTGGAACATGGTGTGGCAGCTTCATTCTTTACAAGATAAGGAAGGAATTGCAGGAATATTGTATTTACAGTAATGAACAAGCATCATACCTGTGTGAAGTGTCATCAAGGTCCCCTTTTCGTCTGTGGTGGGCAAGTTCCTGGCGAGTGTAGCATTTCCGTTCATTGGTGAATATCTGAAGATCAAAGTTATGTTTGTAGATTAAAAATACAAATTCATATCATAATATTTATAAACAGTACATGTATACTTTTACCTGAAGCTATAGAAAACTAGATTCAATTAAGTATGTTAGGCCAGTGACAGAGATTAGAAGGTTAATTTAAGAATGTTTTTTAACATGAAAATCTTTATCTTGTGGATCTGTTTCCGTGTTGCAGTAAAAAATAGAAAAAATAAGAACTCACTTTTCACTTGATATTTTGATACAAGAATTTATGTTTTTTTTTTTTCAATTTGATTCTGCTAGCACAATATTTATTAAATAATAATGCTTATTTTATTATTTTATTATGTCAGTATTTTATCTGAAACACTTAATAATTTAATTCACAAATATTTAGGGAAAAGAAAAAACTTGAACTATCCTATTACTTGTGACATTATATGAGAAGATAGCACATGGGCTTTATCACCCCCATCCCATTAGGTTATCACAATAGGTACGCAATGACGCCAATTACAACACACTAAAAGCATATTTACTCATAGGTACATAACACGAAGTAATCTGTGACTAATCTATTTATTTAACTTGCTGTGTTAGTATGTATGTTTGTGCAGGTCAAATGTATGTATGTATGTATGTTTGTGTGGGTCAAATCTTGTAAATTTAAATATTATCCACTTCCAGTGGTCCCATTGACTTGAAGTTTGGTATAGATGTGGAAGTTGGACGACAATACAAGTAAAACAATTAAAGTCAACAAAAAGTAAAGTCTGCAAAAAAAGCTTATATCAAAAATTTTATTTTTAACAAAAACTTATTTTACATTACTTTTTACTGGGACTGCAGATGTAAACTTCTCTGGTCAGCCTTCCTTCAAAAAAGACGAAATATAATGACATTATGACAATGACATTATGAAGTGGTAGAAGGAGTGACGGGGGAGGGGTTTACTGGCTCCCGCCATAATTGTTATGGATTCCAAATTCAAATTCAAATTTTTATTCAGCAAATAGGCAGTTGAATGCTCTTTTACAAGTTTTTGTTTTTCGAGTCTACCAGCACTTTCGGAAAGCCCTTGCCTGAAATAGTTTTATTCCAAACAGACAGTGAATCATAATACTGACTACACAGAATGAAACACATTTATGCAAAGCTTTTAAAACATGTTGAGTTTATCAAAGTTCCAAGTAATAATTATGTTAACATAATAAACATTAAACACATTGTTAAAGTTACATTGACAATTATATAAACATTTATTTTAATTAAATAGAATGTTAACAATGTTGAGCATGACTTTGTAGAAAGAAATTAGATTGGGAATAAACATATAATATTTTTATTACAAAGGCAAAGGCTCGCAATAACTTTTTAAAATTATAGGTATTTATACACAGCACAACATGGGATTGTTCAAAATTGATAATTAATGTTAAATGTAACATGTTTAAATTGTAACAAATTTTAATTGTGATATTGACTAGTAAAAATTTTAAATAACCTAACCAATTTAGAAAAGTTAATTTAAGGTATTGACCTTAAAAATGGTTAAACCAATTTTGATGAAACTTCATTTTGATTAAACTAGCTTTCAATAAAAAAGCTGTGTTCAAATCAGTTGATTCATTTAGGAGGTAGGTACAATTCCAATTACACATGTCAAACTTATAGCACCCCTCCTTTGAATCAGGAGTTTCTGTAAAACCAAGTTCTATTTAACTACACAAGTATGAATTCTAATAAGATTATATCCACTCATGCCAGCTCAACAGGATTCAACAATACCTGCCATTGAGTAGTTAAACAAATTTTTTCTATTGTTCCTTTCAGATTGTTAGTTGAACTATTGAAGTTTAATCAGACCATTGCACAATGCTGTATCAACATGTGTTCAGTCAGGGGTAGAATATAAGAGTTAATTTAAGCTAAAGAATTGTTGTTAACCTGCGGAGCATGCTACAGACTTAAAACTTCTACTTAATAAATGAAATTAGGGACGGACACTATCTTATAGGACTCTCCACAGATCAAAATTGAATGAATGTGATAACAATGTGTGTAACTTACCCGTAAGTGTTTGACGCACAGATCACAGAAGTACCTCTCGTGGACCTTCCTCATGTGGTCACTGAGCATACTAAAGGTGCGGAACGGTGGGATCTTGCTGCACAACCGGCAGCGGTTCTCCAGCAACTCCTCATAGGCATTCTTGATCTCTTGGCTGCAGTACCCGATCTTATACTGCCGCTCGAACAGCCGGTCAGAGAAAACACGATTGCGCAATTCCTTGTAAGGCTGCACTGTGTCAGTAAACACGACCTGCAAGTGACACCAGTCCAAGTTATTCAGCAGTTCATAGAACTGCACGATATAGGGGTGGTTCGGACGAGATTCTTACCCGCGCCAGGTCGTGTCGACAAATCGGACACTCGTTCTGTTGACACAACACGCGCATACGAGTGGAACACTCGAAACATACGGGGTGGTCGCACTCCCCAATCGAATAGTACAAGACATTCTTGAAGCACACTACGCAAGTGTTATTGTCGTTTGTCTGGGAGTCTGCCATGATCACCGAGAGCGAGAGCGACGATTAGATTTCTGCAAAGGGCACACCACTTTTAATAATTCCGGCAGAATGTATTCCCTGCTAATATCGTAATCTTTGAAATAACCGATGTTGCCAGCGCACCAATTTAAAAAATGACGTACTGTATTGGGATTGAAATTCTTGCCTTGAACTCTTGACCCTCTTTTACTGAAAACGGTTTTTTAAGTTAAGGTCGAAATATCAATTTGTTACATTTAATGGATTTCGTTGTAAATCTTCACATCGTAACTTGCTGCCTTGATCTCAGGCAGTTATTTTAATCTGAAAGTCTAAATAAATATGATAAATGCCTATTATTAGGGCTTTGGAAGACAAGGCACTGTAGTTACGTTACGAGTCGTTTGTATTATTACATATTTTTTTATACGACAAGGAAGGCAAACAAGCAAGTGGATCACCTGATCATAAAGTGATCACCACTGCCCATAAACACCCACAACCACGGGGGGTTTGCAGATGCGTTGCCAACCTACAGAGCTAAGATGAAATGCTTCTTGTACCCGTAACTACACCGGCTGTCTTATTCTTCACACCGGAACACAACAGTGCAAGCACTGCTGCTTAGCGGTAGGATTAATCAATAAGCCATCATTAAACATCTACTTCACTTTAAATCATCGTTCTTTTCTTACCCTGTTCCATCACACGGTTTCTCAGTTCTACAGAACAATGGGAAGTACCCAATAGGATCATCATGGAAAATTAAAATTTCGAATAAGTACAAGAAATGTAATTAATTGGCAATACCGAAAATGTGTGTGTACCTCCCACGTATATAATGAACGAAGGCCGAACACTTTTGACTTGACAGACAGTGTAGTTGGAACCAATGGAACCAACAAAACCGTAACAACAAAATGAACCGGTATTTTGCAATATCACTGAACATCCGCTTTCATACAAGTGTGGAAGCATCGCCTTTTTAAAAGGTATCTTGAACAGGTTTAAAAATATTGCCAGACGTACAAAAAAATCGGTAATTCTTAAAATTGTTGGGCTTCAGTATTCAGTATTCATTTATTATTGCAATTTTTTTACAATTTGGGGATATAGAAACAAATAGCAAATCTACAGATACTTTATTAAAATTAGGCATTCAAGAATATCATTAATGATAAAGATTTTATTCTAAATAAAATCAAAATAACCAAACTCATGTCTACTAGTTGCAGTGCCAGTACACAGAATTATATCGACTACATAAAGCATTACCCTGTTATTCATAAACCTATTTTAACTAAAATGCCGTTTAAGTTCGTTTGTCCCTTTTTGGTACATTGACATTTCCGTTAGTAAGAAGAAGACAAAACCTATTTTAGCTAATGGAGGCTTAAGTGACGTTTATGAATAAGGGCATTAGTCACTTTTAAACAAATACTCAAGTGCGAGAGGGACAAATGCTATAAGTTGTCTACCATACCTGTTTTTCTGTAATATCCTTGTACTGTTTTGTGGTTTTCAATAAAGAATATTTGTATTGTATTGTTGTCGATAAACGTTAGTATGCTATGGTAGGGGGTTTATGGGTTTAGGGGCCTTTTAAAAATAGTATCTGGCAGCACTGACTAGCTGTCAATGTCAAAATTGACAATTTAAAATGAATGAGGTTTTTACACCAATTCAATTTGGTGAGAACTTTCAGCCATCTATTGTTTGTTTTTATCGTCGAGTAGAATAAATTGATTTAAAAAACAATTGTTTATCATCATGGATGAATATGTCAACTATGTTTTGCTTATTTTGGTCGTTCTTCCAGTCATATTATTCATCAACTTATGGGCAGGAATTGGATGGGAACTGTTCGTAAACAATTGAGAAAAAGGACTCAGATAAGCTGTGATCGTCGATGTTTTTAAGCATAATTATCGCAAGTTATACTGAACACCAAGACACTGACAACCAAGATTTCAAATCCAGAGTTCCACAAAATGCGCTTGCTGCAAGCATATAAGTGAACCTGTTTTCAACACCAATACAGATAATTTAGAATAATTGGTTTGAATTGTAAAATACTTAATAAAACTATGCTATTTATATGTAAATAATTTAATTCATAGCAATTTTTAATATACCTCTTATAAAATATTATCACATTGACATACCTACCTATGGAACACTTTCTTTCAATTCATATAACACAATATTTCAGATTATACAAATCAAAAAATTATACAACAATGCATAATATGATTTTTTTGAGAAATGGGATTTGGGCAAGAGAAATATAGACTTAGAAAATATTATATAATGGAAATAAATGACTTACGGATACATTATCTTAGTGAAAGAGTCATAAGAATTGGTATTGTAATCTGAAAATACTATGCTCAAGTGAGTGACACAGACCTCATCCATTCTCTTAAGATAAAAACGTTAACCAGATAGACATTATTGATACATCTCATGGCAACATATCTCGCTTATATAATTAATAAATAATCACTTTTTGAGCCTCAACATTTGTTTCTAAGTACTAATTTCAATAATTTTTAGTCTATTTGAAATTGTAATGGATCAAAACAAAAAAAAAACTTAGTTTCCATGACATATTTTCAGATGTTTAGTAAATCTTAAAAACTATCCAAGTCAAAAATATCATATCATAACATAAGTACCTATAGTCACTGGTGATTGGTGGTATTAATAAATAAGAGTTAAAGATGACTAAACCAGTAACTTGTTCATGTTCTTAAATATATATGGTCATTCATCAATGTCAATAATGTCATATAATGTCTATTTATAGAAAATATACTCTGCACACAATCATAATATTGTTAGATTTCACTAGAGAGTACTAACTCCTCCATGCCCATCTTGAAGTGATGTCTCCAGACACGGTACCTCGCAATGTCCTTTCGAGTCACCATGCCAACCACCTAAAACATACAACAATGGTATTTTGGGGTTCTGTCGCATATGGACCCGTTCGCAATTCGTCTCGTTTGCGACTCGTCCCTTTCGCAACTCGTCCCATTCTTTCTATCCGTCCCTTTTGCATAGACGGGGTATTTTAAACGGACGGATAGAAAGAGTCGTGAAAGACGTGAGACTGCGGGACGACTTGCTAACGGGACGAATTGCGAACAGGTCCATACGCGACAGAATCTTTAATTATTTCAGAGAAAACAGTAAGATTCAAGACATACATACATAAATGTCATTTTATTCCAATGTTTTTCTGACTAATTCAAATTTAAATAGAAATAAGTAAATTTAAAAAAGGAGTGGCGTCACTTCGTGGTAAAAAGTGTAGCAAGGCGTGACGTCACACGGAACTTCACTATCGCTTGCTCTTAGTAAATTGTCTATATCATAAAAGGAAACTCTATACAACAGTTGAGCTTTCTAGGTCCTTTGGGCTGGACGTTGATGAGTCAGTCAGGACATTGTCAGGACTATCTTTTTATTACATATTTATATATAAGTATATCTGTGATTGGCCATGATAGCCTAGTGGTTTGACCTATGGCCTCTCAAGCAGAGTGTCGTGGGTTCAAACTTCGGCTCGCACCTCTTGAGTCTTTCGGATTTACATGCTTTTCGGTGAAGGAAAACATCGTGAGGAAACTAGAACACTCCTGCATTTCAATGATGTGTGTGAAGTTCCCAATCCGTATGGGCCTGCGTGGGAACTATCGCCCAAGTCCTCTCATTTTGAGAGGACCCCTGTGCCCAGCAGTGGGACGTAAACTGTGATAGCCCAGTGGTAAGGTTACCTCGTTGACATCATTGACGATGGGCAGGTGTCGTAGGCCGAGCGCGCGGAACAGCCTGAAGAGGCGCGGCAGCGAGGCGCGATGCGGCAGTGTGTACGGAGACGGATTCATGAAGGGACGCAGGTCTATTGTGCACGTTTTCTCCCACTCTGCTATCTCTAGCTACAATAACACAGCCACGATTAAAAATTAGACTGTAAAGTGTCCTTAAAAATTACGGAGCAAGATGCCTACCCTAGAAACGTAAACGCCGCGAAGAGAATTACATCTCTAATTTATAAGTAAAGCTTGTGTAATGACGGCACGGACCAACCACCCTCTGGACACCGCATCTTCTATAATTTACTTGGAAAGTCATTACGAAAAAAGCCGCGGTGAGCGGGCCGGGGGAATGCGTCGTGATTGGTTCATAGATTCGAGGCTAGAGATTCATAGGTGCAAATGAGCATAATGCGTTTCGGAAACGTTCGCCCTGACATTTAGTGTTCAGAGGGTGGTTGGTTCGTGAATGACTGAACGATGTTTCCTCGCTTTCTGCTACTGGTTTACCTTAGAAAGACTCGCTGGGCGAAGAAGCAAATCGCGGTTATTCTACATGCTGTGACCGAAAATACAAAGGTTCAAAATTAGAAAAGCTAATAGTAAATACGACCTTAGGTAGGAACACGTATTTTATTTAAATTAACTGAAAATAAAAGCTTAAGAGAACTTACGTCTTTAATGGACGGATAACGTGGGTATTCCTTCCTGAACATGTTCATATCCACGTTAAAGTTGGACCAAGTGGTGTTGGCGTTTTCGTTGTAGATCTTATTTTGGATGAGGACTATCAGTTGAGAGCGGAGGATCATGCCGCGGAGGCGCTTGTATGTGGTCACTTCATGCTGTGGATAACGGAAGTTCTTTAATAATAGTACGTTATAGTGGCTTAGTTAGTTAAACAAGACTTTTTCCAAATACGAGGCCAGGTTGCTACATATCGTCGCAATTTATAAGGCGATTTTCTCAAAAATAAAAATTGGCAACGACATAAATAAAACTGGTTTTGGTTGTATGGTAGGTATACCTTTACCTTTTCTCTCGAAAAATTAAAATTAAAACTTCTGTGAAGGCAGTACCACAGTACCACTTACATCATCAGCCAAAGGCGGGTCAACGACCGGGAACCCGTTGTACGACACTAGCTTGAGCAGCTCTACAATATGGCCGACGTTTTCGATGGTTCGCAGCGGGAATACAGGGTGCGACATGACCTCCGAAGCGTACACGTTGTGAGTGAGCGGCGGCGGCTCCCACGGCAGGAGGGGGACGCCCGCTAGTTGGATGTGGATGTCGTATATGCCCTGAACAATATTTATATATATTCTAGTATATTTATCTCCTTAGTACAGGCTTTGCCTAGTTTGTGACTAGGTCAATTGGTGTCAAATGTCCCATGATATTTATTATATTATATTTATCTACACACGTATCATAAGTCCTCTATAATGCATTCAAAAACCGTAGAAAATGACCAGCATTTCGACAGCAGCAACGCAATGTCACTACGACATCGAATTCGATGTCGTTATGAGTTTCAAATTTGGAACATATTCAAAAACCAACACAATTTACAAAAAAACAAGTAGTATATACGAAACGTTAGCTATGATACGAAAAAAAAAATCAGTCAAGGCTTCGTTATATTATATGTTATGGCCGTGTAAATGAGAAGCTAGCCAGACAGATCTCTTATATATTTTTCAGATTTACAAATGGACATTCTACGACCCCGGATCAAAGTCGGGTGATTGATGACTTGCCTCGTTAAAGAAATCCCCGACCCACTTGGCGACGACGAGGGTGATGATGATGGGCAGCGCGTTGGAGATCTGGCCCGTGGTCTCGATGATGATGACGGTCAGGGATATGGTCATGCGGACCACGCCGCCCAGCTGCGCGGCTGCGCCCACCAGAGCGTACTTTGCTGGGTTTATAGTCTGTTCAAAGTGGTTTTTTTACTATATCGAACAGAGCAGTCACTTCAAATAAATACTTGAATAACGCAGAACATTAACACCCAAATTTCTAAATTGAAGCAGAGCTCGTGCCAAATACATTTTTCATCACACTTGCTCGTAAAGCGTCGTATTGTATGCAGGCATACTGAAGAACAACGGCCTAAATATTCCTACGGGAGTAATAGGTAATTTGTAATTTTCCCAAGGGAGTAATGAGTTTAGTTTTAAAAAATATGGCGTTCACTCTTAGGTAAGCAGGTACAATATGTCATTCCACACTAAGGAGGTTTTAAATCAAACATGGTTTTTAACGTTTTCTACAAATAAGTATTACTTAATTTAAACGTTATTATTGTGTTTTAAAACTATTTGAGTTTACTTTGCAATTATTTCAGTGAATTTTATTTTGAAAACGATAAAAACTGGCTGTATGGGTGGGCTTTCGTCTTTCCAGTTTCTAAACGCGTTTTTTATCATTATCCGTGGAAGTACTGGAAGTCTGAAGTCTCCATTGAAAAAAGTTGACAATCTCAAAACTATTATTTGTTGCCGATTGCTGAGTTTATATTCATAATCGTATATACTTAATTTAATATTTACGGAGGTACTGCCTGTACTTAGTAAAATATGTCTTCTGTATGTGAAGGCCAAACTTTTAATAAATATATTTTTTTCCTTTTGTTGTATGTATTTATTTCCTCGCAAATGTGATGAAAAACATTGTGTGTATTGTCGCGCACAGCGCGAGTCGCCATATAAAAATCGGTAAGTGTCACAGCCGTACGCTTATTCCATTTGTAATGTGGTCACACTGCTTATTTACTAACCTTGTGTATTGGCACTACGATATAGTGGAATGGCGCCAAAGTGTGTGCGAAAACATAGCGGCGGAAGGAAGGAGCTGAGACACACCCTGCTTGAGAGAGGTCAGTTGCTGAAACCCGGCTGATACCTTAGGTGAGTTAACACTCATATTGTGATATTAATCGCTATGACCATGGAGTGTGTAGGCATGTCCGCATTGAATAGGTTAGATTCCTCACAAGGGTTCAGTAAGTGCTAGAGTACAATGTACACTTGGATAATGTCATAGACAGTGGGGCGCATAAACTGGACACGGAGCAAACATTTCTTGCCCAGCAATAACGGTCGAAATGATGATGGAGCAACCGAGGTCAGGACTATTAGGGGATGGTGGAGGTCCTCGTGGGGGCAAAGCCCCCACGTCCGGTGGGTGCCAGGCTAGATCTAGGCAAACTGAACCGACCAGGAGCCTACTGATCGGTCGCGATTGGACTTAGGATCACTGGTAGGCCCAGGATCCTTCTCCTAAGAAATGAGGCACCCGGGCATAGCGCTGTGCCTAAACCGGAGTAAATCGATCGTGAGCTAAGCTTGCCATTTATGCCTAGCTCGAGATAGAAACGTGGCATAGCCACATTGCGTTAGGAATCATTGTCATCACATATCTTGTGAAGCCATTGCAATAAGAAATCATCCTGCACACTCCATGTTCTGTATCTCCTGTATTAACGAGATAAGCAGTAATATTTGTTGCCCTTATTCTGTGTATCTGTATCACCCCAGGCATGCACGTATAACGATTAGGGAAAGCATAGAAGGGGCGACAAAAATGGTGGAGAAAGCTGGGATGTCTGATAGAGAATAGTCTAATTAGTTCCGGTTATTTCTTTGTCAAGATACCCTCTATATATTTTCTCGTACGCGAAGCAAAGAATGGTGATAATATCGCCGATATATGTTGGCAGCAGCATGCTTATTGTCAGGCTAGCTGCCGGTCGCCATCGTTTTCAATTTATATATTCTGACACTTGGTATCAAAACCAGCTGGCCGCCATAGTTGTAAAAAAACTGAGTGTCAGATTGGTTGCGCAATTACCCTGCAGATTACTGTAATAAAATTATAAATGATTTATTGATTCATGGTATCGTTAATTGTCGAACATTAAAAATAAAGGGTTTTTGTAATTTATTTTTACGCTTCCATCGAAAATACTTTTGTACCCAATAAAGTTGCAAGGTGCAAAATTCCTTTACCCTAACCCCTATTAAAAGGAATACTTTCGTTGGCTATGGATTCTAGTCCCGTACCTTTGATAAAGAAAATCGATATCCGTTATCGGTTTATTACCCTTGTTTAGCTTTAAGTTATTGTAAAATTATATCAATAAATGGAATTGGTATATCAGATATTAACTTAGTAGTTAAGCGTGAATAATATCAAGCTAATTTAAGAATTAGAACTAATTAATAAACATGATTTTAGCGGTGAGGTTGTTATGTTGGTATATTGCATCAGACCTTAATTAAGGGTTCCTTATTCTATGGCGTAACAATCGAATTATTATCTTCATACTTTCTTATCTGTATTTGTTCAATTCAACGGCGCGGCGAGAAGTTATGATTGCGAAAATTTGTTGAAAAACTACGTTTCTTGGTTGTGAATTGCGAGTGAGCACGTATATTGTCAAGAAAAGTGTAGTAAAGTGTTTTACAGTCATTGTCAAATGGAGATTCAATGGTGAAAAGGGCGGTTCTCGCCAATTCGTTAGCAGGTAAATTGGTGCTTGCACTTAATAAATAACAACAATAATAACAAGGTTGCTTTGTTGAGTCTTGTTTGGTTGTCGTTCAATTATTGGAATGTTAAAGTATCATTCATTTGTTTGTTATTCTAGTTTACGAAGCACAAGGAATAGTTCGAAAGGCGACACAAGTTGTTTTATGGTACCACAGTCATGTTGACGCTTCGTGGTAGTACTTAGTCAAATTTAAATTTCGAAAAGGAATAACAAGTAAGTAAAATTGAAATTAGTAACAGAACGTTAACAATGCATCCGTGAATACCACATAACATAATCTCAATAGTAACATTTAACGCGATTTAGTAAGTAGTTTGAGTGAAGATCATCGTCACTAACATGGTACACGCCTGTAAAATAGTAAAAGTTGAATGATACCTATTATGTAAGTGAGTAAGTAACCAGACATAATCAGAATAAAATTGCATGCAAAGGGTTTGAAGTTTTATGTTGGGGTGGTAGGTTAGTGTGGATGATCTCTAAGCAATTACATTATTTCAAATAAATTAGTAGAATAATAATAAAGCAGTCTAAGTGGAATAAACTTAGCTGAAACAAATTAATTAAAGTTAAAATTAGTACCAGACATCTGGGTGTCTGCTTATGACTAAATATTAATTTATCCCTCCATTTAGTTGATGCAACTCACATGTCAAGGTACAAAACAATTAAATGCATATTTATAGGTAATGAAAATAATGCATTTACAGCACCTGAGAAAAATAAATCAAAATGGAAGAAATTCTGGAGAGACGGGTAGAGCTGAGGAAACTCAACTTAGAGAAACTTCTTACTTCAGCAAAGCAGGAGTATGAAGGCAACCAATTGATCTATGAGAAAGCGAAACAAGTGTTGAAACAATTATTAGACTTGACAAATAAATTGGATGAAGAAATAAAAGAATATACTGTAAAGCTAGCAACTCCAAAGCTTGATGTAGTGAGTCCAGCTCTGGATATTCAAATGCAGGCAGAAGGTCTCTATTCTGAGATCACGGCATCAGTGAGCTACACACAGGATGTTGTAGAGGAGAAAGGACATGTCACCGGCAACGCTACAACAAGATTGCCAAAGCTGGAACTACCATCCTACAGTGGAGACTGTCTAAAATGGACTGAATTTTGGGATAGGTTCCGGGCTTGCATCCATGAGAGAAACATTGCTGACTCAGAAAAAATGGCATATTTACTGGGTAGCCTAAGCGGACTGGCTAAGGAGTCAGTATCAGGTTTAGGTGTGACCGACGATAACTATACAACATACAATGACAATGCAAAGAAAAATTCGTTAAGCAGCTGGACTTGAACCAGCAACCTCGGTAATCCGTACCACGCTCCACCAATTAAGCTATACTTAACGTTGGTGTACCTAACGAATTTTTCAATGCCTTGTGTCATATTTTATTTGGAAGATCTCTCCTCAGCGCCATCTATGAGTAGCTTAATCAAGCAGCTCACCCACTACGGAACTTCTACAGTTACGCATTAGTGGCAAGAGATGGAGCTATTTTCTGAATCAATGAAAATAATCGATTTATTGATTATTTTTGTTTTTATTTTTATGAAACATTCATAGAATGAAATTCAACATACAATGACAATGCAAAGAAAAATTCGTTAAGCAGCTGGACTTGAACCAGCAACCTCGGTAATCCGTACCACGCTCCACCAATTAAGCTATACTTAACGTTGGTGTACCTAACGAATTTTTCAATGCCTTGTGTCATATTTTATTTGGAAGATCTCTCCTCAGCGCCATCTATGAGTAGCTTAATCAAGCAGCTCACCCACTACGGAACTTCTACAGTTACGCATTAGTGGCAAGAGATGGAGCTATTTTCTGAATCAATGAAAATAATCGATTTATTGATTATTTTTGTTTTTATTTTTATGAAACATTCATAGAATGAAATTCAACATACAATGACAATGCAAAGAAAAATTCGTTAAGCAGCTGGACTTGAACCAGCAACCTCGGTAATCCGTACCACGCTCCACCAATTAAGCTATACTTAACGTTGGTGTACCTAACGAATTTTTCAATGCCTTGTGTCATATTTTATTTGGAAGATCTCTCCTCAGCGCCATCTATGAGTAGCTTAATCAAGCAGCTCACCCACTACGGAACTTCTACAGTTACGCATTAGTGGCAAGAGATGGAGCTATTTTCTGAATCAATGAAAATAATCGATTTATTGATTATTTTTGTTTTTATTTTTATGAAACATTCATAGAATGAAATTCAACATACAATGATGATGTTGAATTTCATTCTATGAATGTTTCATAAAAATAAAAACAAAAATAATCAATAAATCGATTATTTTCATTGATAACTATACAATTGCAATAGATACTCTCAAAAATCGTTTCGGATCGAAAGACGCTCTGATAGACGCACACTATACACAACTGAATAACCTACAAAGAGCAGAATATAGCAGTACGAGTTGTAGAAATACATTAAATGAAATTGAGAGGCATTTAAGAATTCTCGAAAATTTGGGCGAGCCAGTGAATGGAAACTATTTCCGTGCTACGGTCCTAAGAAAATTCCCGGACAAAGTGGTGCATGAACACCACCTAGCAGAGGCCACAGAGGGAACTACATTAACAGCTATAAGAAAGAGCCTTGATAAAATTATTACGGCAATGGAGAAGTCATCGTCTATGACGACAGGTACCGAAACATCGTACATGAAGGCTGTACCTGCTGTGGCCACGACGGAAGCGCTACATATCAGAGCTCAAAAGGGAAATTGGAAACGGCAAACGCAAAAGGGGTCTGAACTTAAACGCAAAGGAGGACCAGTGGCTACTGCTCTGCCAGTTAAAAAACCCCGACGTTCGTGTATCTTCTGCGGACTAGGAAACCACGCAAGCAAGGACTGCAAGAAGTTTACTACGGTGGATGCTCGTAAGAGTAGACTGGTTGGTCGCTGTCTAAATTGTCTGGGCAAGAACCACAAAACGGAAGAGTGCCGTAAAACCATAACCTGCTTCCGCTGTGGGGAAAAAGGACACATCCAGTGGCTATGTACAAAGGCCAAAGGTGAGAAAGAAGTGATTGAGAATGAAGATCCAGAAACGGCATGCAATATGACTCATGGACTTACCTTTTTACAGACGGCTGTGGTGCAATTAGAACATCCTCAAGACAATCAGCGAATTAAGGCTGCTAGAATTCTTTTGGACAGCGGCAGTCAACGAAGTTATGTAACAAAGAAACTAGCTGATGCTCTCAGATTACCTATAACATCAATAGATCAACTAGTCATTTACACCTTCGGATCCCCGTCTCCTCAAGAAACAGCTAGTCCTTGTACTACAGTGACAATCATTACCAAACGAAACATTAGAAGCACAATACAGGTAAACATCGTACCACACATAACGGACAGAGTGCCAATAGCAAAACTTGACTGCTCCCAAGTTGATGTACATGCAGACGATGACTCAATTGGTGAGGGGATTGACATGCTCATTGGTAACGACTTTTACTGTTCATTCATGCGCAACAAGAAACATGAGATCTCAAGTAACTTGTACCTCATCGATACAGATTTTGGATACATTGTTTCTGGAAATTGTTACATTGAAGAGAATGATGAGGTACTGTCTGTAACCACGTATTGCCAGTGTCATACGCAGAGCTGTCCCTATTTTTCCGAACCAGATTTACCACTGAGAAATGTGGATATCAAATTTTTATGGTCGTTAGAAAACTTAGGCATAACGGACTCTCCTAAGACCACCCATCAGGAGGAAGCAGTACATCAGTTTAATGACACTGTACAATACGTACAAAATAGATATGAGGTGAAATGGCCGTGGATCCAACATCCACCAGAATTAGTATCTAACTTTGGACTGGCTATGGGTAGATTAAAATCACTTATGAGAAGATTAGATCGAAATCGATAGAAGAATCGCTAAATGAATATAACGACATTTTAAACGAACAACTACAGTTGGGCATCATAGAAGTAGTAGAGTCACAAACGGACCTAGAACCTGATCACCCAATACACTACCTTCCGCACCATATGGTTAGACAAATGGGTAAGAAGGGAAGGATTGTATATGACGCTTCAGCCAAGATATCAGGAAACAGAAGTCTCAACGAATGCCTCTACAGTGGACCATATATGCTAGAGAGCCTAACAACCCTTTTGATTAAATTCAGGACCAAGAATATAGGGATAACAGCTGACGTAGAAAAGGCTTTTTTGCAAGTGGGACTACAAGAAGAGGACCGGGACGTGACACGTTTCCTATGGTTGAAAAACATCAATCAGGAACCCAAAGACGACAATATATTATGTCTTCGGTTTCGCAGAGTACCCTTCGGAGTAATAGCAAGTCCTTTCCTTCTGACAGCTACCATTAAGCATCATATGAACCAATCTGAAGATGAGGTGATCAAATCAATAGCCGAAAGGTGTTATGTTGATAACCTGGTCACTGGAGCTGAGTCAATAAAAGAAGCACGAGAAATCTACAAGAAAGGTAGAACAGCCTTTAGTCAGCTGTCCATGAATATCAGAGACTGGGTATCAAACGATCAGCAATTCTTGAAATCCATTCCAAAGCAACACCAAGCAAGTAAAACAGATGAAGTTAAGGTTCTTGGCTTGATATGGAACGAAAATAAAGATACATTAACTCTAAATATAACTGAAGATCATTTACAGCCAACTTCTCCGGTTGATACAAAACGAAAACTTCTACGGATACTGGCAAGAATATACGACCCTTGCGGTTTTGTATGCCCATTAATTCTACCAATGAAACTTCTGTTTCAAGACGTTTGCAATAGAAAATTGAAATGGGACACCGTATTACCTGCTGAAGTTCTTCAAACCTTGAAAGGTGTTCTTGAGACCTGGAAAGCTTCTATTAAGGTAGAAGTCCCAAGACAATTTGGGAAAATTACATCAGATCCTGACACTGTATATGAGCTTCACGGATTCGCTGACGCTTCAAAATCAGCCTTCGCGTCAGTAGTATTCATCAAGATGTCAGGACCAAAAGGAACATCTATATCGTTTGTAATGGGAAAATCTCATGTGGTACAGAGCAAAGACAAAGAGAATATTAATATCCCAAGGCAAGAATTACTCGGTTTCCTAATCACAAGCAGGTTAGTTAAATATATAAAGTTAAACATAAACTTGCCAGTGAGTAGGGTCTACCTATGGACGGATAGTCTAGTCATTCTCGGATGGATGCGATCTAATAAACTTCTACCTCCATTTGTGACGAACAGAGTGAAGGAAATTAAAGAAAATGTACCAGAAGCAAAAATGTACTACATTAATACAAAGATCAACCCAGCCGACGTAGCAACAAGACCCGAGACTTGGCAAGATAAAAAGGACCTATGGTTCAACGGACCCGAATTTCTTAAATACGAGGAAACGAAGTGGCCTGAATCCCGAAACTACGAAAACCATCATGACTCTCTCCTTTCAGTTGGGGAGGTCCTGGACCAGAGTCCAGGTGAAGATCCATCAGGTAGAAAAGAGATATCTGACACAGCCCTATTCTCGGATCAAATAATGGAGATTGACGAACTAGAGGCAACCTCTCAAGACACAGAAATGGCTCCAGTGGATGAAACCATTCTTGAAATAAAAAGGATTCAGAGAGAACACTTTCCCGAAGAATTATCAGGAAAGAAAACGCACCTGACAAAGAATTTAGATCTATTTATGGACGAGAGTGGTATATTGAGGTCACGAGGACGAATGGCAAATACATCATGGAGCTATGAAATGAAGTACCCTATTCTCTTACCCAAAGAGTCAGAATTTACAAATAATGTAATTAAAGAAACTCATGAAAGCAATTACCACGTTGGCGCTCCACATACACTCAGCATAATAAGAAAGAAATACTGGATACCGCAAGGCATGGTTCAAGTGCAGAAAGTCATTCGAAGGTGTTCAAAATGTGTCAAACATGGAGGTGGGCCTTACAAACTGCCGCCAACACCAGCTCTACCAGTAGAAAGAGTGACATACGCGACACCATTTTCATATACTGGCATTGATTATTTTGGGCCACTGTTTGTTAGCTCCTCAAGCGGAAAGGAAAAAAGATGGATTGCGTTATTCACGTGCCTAACGGTAAGAGCAATTCATTTAGAAGTCGTGAACGACCTGACCGCTGGAGAATGCCTTCTGGCAATTAGACGGTTTTCAGCAAATAGAAATACTCCCAAGAAGATCTTGTAAGTCTAAGAGAGAAATTCCGGTCTGAGCCTAAGCAACCTAGAGTCATATCACACAAAACACCAGATGTTGGTGATCTGGTACAGATTAAGGCTGAAAGTAAAAACAGGAATAACTGGAAAGTTGGCAAAATTGTGGATATGATGAAAGGTGCTGACGGAAAATGCAGAGTAGCAAAGGTCAAAGTGGATGACTCCATTTTGATACGATCCATAGGACATCTCTACCCGTTAAAGTCGAAAGTAATTCCATACCTGAAGATACTTCAAAGGGGGTTATTACTAAGGCCCAGGAATCAGCCAGCGACGGGCCATTACATAGTTCAACCGCATCGCAACGACCGACACCTCCTCAGGAATCAGAAACTGTAGACGCCATTGAAGTGACAGATCCAGACATTGAAGAAAGTACCTCCACAATAGAAGACGTTACCCTTATGGAATCAGCGGGTTCTTTGGAAGTCCAGGAACAAGACAGTGCTGCAGGCAAAGAAAGACGTGCCGCGGCTGTAAGGGCAAGAGAGAAAATCCTGGAGTGGACACGGCACCTGTTGACCGTGCTCGAGTAAACTTCCTTCGCTAGTGGGAGTGTCGCGCACAGCGCGAGTCGCCATATAAAAATCGGTAAGTGTCACAGCCGTACGCTTATTCCATTTGTAATGTGGTCACACTGCTTATTTACTAACCTTGTGTATTGGCACTACGATATAGTGGAATGGCGCCAAAGTGTGTGCGAAAACATAGCGGCGGAAGGAAGGAGCTGAGACACACCCTGCTTGAGAGAGGTCAGTTGCTGAAACCCGGCTGATACCTTAGGTGAGTTAACACTCATATTGTGATATTAATCGCTATGACCATGGAGTGTGTAGGCATGTCCGCATTGAATAGGTTAGATTCCTCACAAGGGTTCAGTAAGTGCTAGAGTACAATGTACACTTGGATAATGTCATAGACAGTGGGGCGCATAAACTGGACACGGAGCAAACATTTCTTGCCCAGCAATAACGGTCGAAATGATGATGGAGCAACCGAGGTCAGGACTATTAGGGGATGGTGGAGGTCCTCGTGGGGGCAAAGCCCCCACGTCCGGTGGGTGCCAGGCTAGATCTAGGCAAACTGAACCGACCAGGAGCCTACTGATCGGTCGCGATTGGACTTAGGATCACTGGTAGGCCTAGGATCCTTCTCCTAAGAAATGAGGCACCCGGGCATAGCGCTGTGCCTAAACCGGAGTAAATCGATCGTGAGCTAAGCTTGCCATTTATGCCTAGCTCGAGATAGAAACGTGGCATAGCCACATTGCGTTAGGAATCATTGTCATCACATATCTTGTGAAGCCATTGCAATAAGAAATCATCCTGCACACTCCAGGTTCTGTATCTCCTGTATTAACGAGATAAGCAGTAATATTTGTTGCCCTTATTCTGTGTATCTGTATCACCCCAGGCATGCACGTATAACGATTAGGGAAAGCATAGAAGGGGCGACATGTATCACGGGCAGTAAGGGTATTACAAACTCAAGTCATTAAAAGCCCTCCGCCTTCGGCTTCGGCCTTCTAATACTTTCGTTAGTAATACCCTTCTTACCGCCCTTCATGCACAATGTACTATTGAATATAGAATACAATTTGAATTCAGAGGTAACAAATTAACAAAACTGCTATCATGCTTGAAAGTTTCTTGCTCAAAACGTTTCTTTTCCCCTTGGGTTATAGGTACAGTAGGACTAAGGGAGTCGCTAGTCGCAGCCTTTCATGCTAGCCACATAGATTCAATTTTTTTCTGGCAAAAGCTAATCAAGTTAACGGTTAAAGTTCGTAAAAAGGAAACCCTAACGTAAAAGTAGTATTAGGTAAATAGAAACAACAACTCACATTAGACGGCAGCATTAGCTGTATCACAATGGCCAGCAGTCGCCCCCAGGCCGCCCCACAAAGCAGGTTCGGTATGAAAAGGCCGCTTGACACGGCCAGCCCAAACGTCCAAGCTGATAGTATGAAGTAGCACACCACGAAGGCGAGTATCGACCAGGGGTTGTACGACCCGATGGGGTTGTGCAGGAACGAGCGCACGGACGCCTCGGGGGTTTGGAACCAGACCGCCGCCAGGGCATTGTATTCACCGTCGGCACAGTACAGCTAGAACAATGGTATTCAATGATTGGCAAACATTAGGCAACAACGTTATTATAGTGAACAACGTTATTGTTCTACATTGTTTGTTCTACCCTATTTTTACTATTTATTGTAAAAGTATTCTTTAATTAAATAACACTTTTTACATTAATCAAGGAAAAAAATGGTGGGTGACCATCGATTAATTTTGCCTGTGGGTATATTAAAGCAATTTGTCCCTAGCAACCAGGCAAAAGGCCTGGCCAGCTGTCACTAAGCAAACATATATTTCGGGCATTTTTTATCGTTCGATGAACCTTTTACTTGGTAATGTTCCCGACTTTGAAATAAAAACATCAGGTTTTTCAACTTTTGGTAACTTGTAGTCAACAAAGTTTGTGCTTAGGTACTTACTTGGAGCGGCACTTTAGTAGGGTCCTCCCCTAGCGGCCGGCAGTCGTTCAAGAAGAACATCATGAGGAAGCCGCAGGTGGCGCTGATGGCTGCCACCAGACACGCCTCCACTACCCGCAGCCATGGCGACGTTATGTACCTACGAGAACAGATTGCAAATGTTGAAATAGTTGGCTACATACCTGGAGGCGGCTAAACAACAGATGGTTTCAGATAATTCGAAGTACGAGCCGAAGTACAGAGCGCAAAACATGCGTTCTATTCTGAGGCTTTCTTTATGAGACTTAGTAGCAGGAGTAATGTAAGTACTGAAATAAGCAGTACTGATTTTCTATAACATTTAGTTTCGTGATGCCAAAAAGTCATCAAGTTTCGCTTATTACAACTAAACAGATATAGTAACTTATCTATCTATATGTCATCGTCATCGATATAAACCTGTCAGTTACTTCTATCAATCCATGACCACAATTGAACTACCAACTTCAAATATCACCAAAATATATCAGGAGATATCTTATTCCGATCTTTTATGACATTTCTTTTCTTATTCTTACCTTATCCGGAACACCGACAGTTTGTAGTTGATGTGGTTCCACAGCGCTCCCAAGCCGCCACCGACAGCGCCAAAGAACATGAACACTGGTAGCTCGTAGAATTGGAAAGGGAACGGGTCCATTTTGCCCAGATTCAATAGACCTGAAAGATCCTTAAACTATTTACTCTCCATGCCTTATATTTATATGTTGGTTATTTACATTTCAAATATTTAAATGGACAAGATAAATGCCTGTATTAATCTCGTCTTTGATGTGTACTGTTTTGCTCACGCGAGCGGCCCCGTATCCAAAGCGAGCAGGTGTCCTGCGAGCCAATATTCAAAGGCTTTCTTCGCGTAATGGAGGTTGGTCTTTTACAAGTACTTAGTAACTAAGTGACTTAGTTATTATATTAGTTTCTAAGTTAGTTCTTAATTACGTTACATTAGCAATGTCTTACCCGGATAGCTCAGTTCTCCCGCTCGGCCGTGGTAAGCGGACAGCAAGCAATTTAACGTGAATGTCGATACCACAGTGCCGAAGAAAGTCCGCCATGTTAGCGCCTGGTTCCAGAAGCTAGTGCCCTCCTCTAGCGAGAATAACACACCACCTGTATGATAAAGTAAAACTTAATTTAAATTATTCATCTCCCGTGGTTGCCGCGGTTTGACATTGAATTATATTTTTAAATTGCAAGTTTCCTAACCTATTATAATTATTTAATCATAAGTACGTAAGTCTAAAATGAGACGCTGCAATTAGAAGAGAGAGAGAGAGAGAGAGAGAGAGAGATGATCGGAATGGTAACGTTCAACTCGTTATTTTAAAAGTTTAAAATTATGTTTTAAATCTCTTTCATGATACGTAATTTTTACGACACTCTTTTATTTTATTTCATTGCTCAAGAGGGTCTCCAAATTTGGGTGCGAGCTTACCGATAGGAGCCCCAAAAGCCGCCGAAACACCCGCCGCAGCGCCGCCCGATACGAAATCTCGTTTCTCGTGATCCTCTCGAAAGTAATGAAATATTTTAAAGTCTTTGTTAAAGGTTGTGCTTTTTCCCTGCGATATGCCAGCCGCGACGACAGCTCCGCTGTGGATCATTGGACCTTCCTACAAATTAAAAAGCAAGGTTCAGGGATAACTTCAGGGATAAAATGTTTTGTGTGTTACAAGATCGTCTAGCATGCGTGCCGTTTCTCAGTGCGTCCATCACCAATACAGCGTGTATAAAAGAGTCGCGGTGGCAAACGAGGAAACGGCGCGCTTTCAAGACCCTTAAATTACATTTTTGGGATAATTTAAGTGAATAACAAACTAATAGTTATACAGTATTTAAATCATCAAATAGCACAGATTCATCGATTACACGTGATTTTTTAAAAGCTTGTGCGAAATGGTCGGAAAATTAAAACGATCGTAAAATTGTCGTTTAGATGAGTTTTGTACCATAATTTTAGAGCAAAACGTAAATAATTTTACCTTGCCTCCAGCCAAACCTCCCACGACAGCGGTAATTACACCGATAGTTTTTACGAATAAGGTCTTAATTCGGACGACTCGTGGTACTTTAACGCCGTTCAAGTAACACTTTACTTGAGGTATACCACTGCCCGCTGCTACAGGCTAAAAATAGAACATAAATAAAATAAATATATTACTATAAGCTTACATAAGTACTCGGTTAAAAGTCGGAGTTAGAGCGAGCATATTTATGACTCTAATTTGCTCTAATCTAATGCTGCAAGTTTTTAGTTTTCGGTAGCTTATACGGATATGGATTTCCGATAAGAAAATGTCCTGAGAAAATAGGATCATTATAGGTAACGAACTTTGGGCATAAGGATTGTCCTCATTACATTGTTTTTAATTTGTTACTTAATTTAAATAAGTAAACACAAGAAATAGATAGGTCCACATGATGTTACAAGTTACAAGCGCGCAATGTGAAAACTTATTATACCATTATATATTATACATATATTAAATTGATTTAGGTATTGTGATAATATATTATAATATTGTGAGATAACTATTATAAGTATACATTTATAGCTTACCTCAACAAAGGCCACTAACATGGATCCTATAAACACTATACAGATGTTTGATAGCACCCATAGCAGGTATGGGACATACAACCTGTGTGGTAGATGGATGTCCACAGCTGTACAAGAGTCATGGGAAGTGTTGCAAAATGGTTATATATGGTATTAGGTATATCATTTTTGTAGTTTTGAAGAAATGGCTGACCCAGGGACATCAATATACAAAAATTACAACATTAAATTTTTATGTGTTTGTATGGAAAATAGTGACAGTTAAATGATAATAATACCTTTCTGAATATGACCACTACTAAACTCATTTGCTTCATTTTCTAACGAGTTGTTATAGTCAACTTCAGTTTAACATATCAAAACTTTTTTACAAAAACCGGCCAAGTGCGAGTCGAACTTGCGCACAGAGGTTCCATAGAAATTTGTAGGTAAGTATGTAAGTAGATAGTTCGTCTATTACGGGATATGAGTCTCGAAGGTTTTTAATTGTGTGTTGTAATTTGACCAGTGTTAGCACAGCCCTAGTCCCAAGCAAACTAGTCAGTGTGCGGCGATTTTATATTGGTTACTGACATAGACAAACATACCTACCTAAATAAGTTGGTCAACTCCCTAAAACCGCAAACCTGTAAAGCCTACTTATTAATAATATTTAATATTTTTAGAAGACCTTTACCCCACACTATGGGGTAGACGAGAAAAAAATCATCCCTACTTTACGTGTACGGGACATACCCCAAAAAAAGAAATTGTCGATATTTTATTCTACCACTTTATTGGCCTAATCAATATCAATTGCAATTCATGCAAATTTACAGTCTTCTAGTCCAATTTTTTTCTGAGCTAAGCCGCGGACAGACAGACAGACAGACGGATATGACGAAACTATAAGTGTTCCGTTTTTGCACAGTATATATATAAGCTAAAGCAGTACAGAAACTAGGCCTTTTTGTTGAGATGATGACGTAAGCGCCAATTGAGCGTTAGGGTTGTCCTCTTATTTTTTGTAAAATTGAAAAAGTTTTTGTGTAGTTAGCTCTATATCTCAGCTATTTAAGCCTTTTTTTGATACAACTAGCTAGTTTTCATTAGAACATTAGGGTTGTCACAATTAAGTATTATAAAATTAATGGGTTTTTATTTATTATTTACTTGTTAAACCGTGATTGTTGTTTTATAATTTTATATTGTTTGTTTGTACACCGATAGATGTCGCTGTACTATAATAGAGAAATGCTGAATCGAATTGAGATTTTCCTAGCGGCCTATAAAAGGGCTGCCAAATTTGAATAAATTGTCTTTCCACAAGCAACTGTTGTCTCAATCACTTCGGTGCATCTCGACATTCGAACATTACTAAAACGTTTATTTGGGTTTTATAATGATCATAATCGAATGAATTGACTGACTAGTTTACAAACAAAATTGTGTAATTAAATAATCATTAACATTTTAAGAAAACTTTGCTTTCGTTAGTTATTAAAAATTCCAAACCGTCATCCGCCATCTTGGATCCAAAAAATAATGTCAAGTTCGAGCTCATCGCTGCCAAATTACACGAAATCGCCACCCTTATGATCATTTTACTAACAAAAATTACAAACCCACTGACTACAATTCGTATTAAATTAATAAGAAGTAAATAAGTTATGTCACTATGCTATTACCATTATTCATTATTAAATTATACCACCTATCTAATAACTATTAGGTTTTAAACACAAAGAGTCGCCACTCGTCTCGACGCGGCACCCGCGACTGAAAGCACCGCTATTCCCCCTTATTAGCCTTGTAAAGACTCTGTCTGTGTGCGTGTGTCATTTCGAACGTTTGTACGTAGTTTCTGTACTGCTTTAGCTTATATATATATATACTGTGGTTTTTGCCATTTTGGCTATGGAACACTAAAAAGGATACATTTCTTCAGCTCCTTATATTTAATTTCTGAGAATTCTTCAATGCACACATCAATTATAAATGCAATCAGTGCAGTGATAACTCCAATTAGCAGGAAGATGAACCACCGAGTGATGTCTTTCCAAACGACAAATGCATAGCCTCTTTTTCGCTCCTCGTCAAGGAGTGGGTGATTTTCACATGTGTCATAGTCTAAACTCTGAAAAAAAAAAACGTTATTAACACTAGTGTGCCAGAGCTATAAACATCATGTAAAAAAAGAGAGGATGACCTTGAACGTTTCGCGCCTTCCTCACCCCACCGCACTTCTACTAAACAACTTCGGTTTAGTGGTGACATCTATTAAATATCGGTCTAACTTCATTTTACATTGTTATCACAAAAATAATGCATCTTTTCGAAAAAAAAACAATTCGTTCAGAATTCGCACCGAATACGTAAATTACTTATTTAAAAAAATAAAAATATTATAAATAAAGGCCCAGTGATGATGATGGTGATGATGATGACGATTACAAAAAGGTATTATAACAATGTCAAACAAAGAAATCCTAGCCTATTAAATTCTCTACACATTGGTGTGTCACAAGTCAAGCAAATTATGCTTATGATGTAGTAACAGAATGTTAATTGCGACTTGACTTGTGATGCAGATATCATAAGTATTAAACATGAAAAAAATAACAAGAAACAGAAAAACAAGTTGTGATGTTATAGATAGGTACTTAATGTATTTACATATTTTGTTTTTATTGTTTAAATAATGTACAGAATAGCTCTAAAAAGCAGCCATTTCAGCATCTGGCTCAGGGAAGCCCCTTAATCTATGTCACTTACATTCATAATATATACACATTTTATAGTAAAGTAAGTTCCTACATATAATTATAAAGTCAAACAACTTTTACTTTTTATGGACTTGTAATCTTTTGTGTAGCTTGCTATTTTGTGTAGCTCAAATCATGCAAGTTATATTTTACCTTAAATGTAAATTGGATGACAATGCAAGTACAGTCACAAAAAAGTATCTGCAATCAGCAAAAAGCTTGTGAGTATAAAAAAAAATTTTTTTTTATCAAAAATGTGTTTAGAATAAAATGCTACAAAAAATATGCTGCTCAGATATTATATTTCTTCTATTACCATCACCATCTTACTCATATTACAGACTAAAGATGGACAGCAAACAATATGCCAATATCTACGCCTATGTTTGTAATGTGTAAAATTATCTATACTACCTAAACAAATATTACACAAACTATGAGAGTAGGTCAACTGATAATAATTATGCTACTTGTGTTCATGACTCATTGATTACAAGAAATACCTATGTAACTAGTATTTAAAATTAAATAAAAACACAAAACATGGTTTTCATTTTCAAAAACCATCTATCAATGATAAAGATATGCAATCTTACTCTAGCAATGCTGTCTCCACCCCATTATTAACAAAATTTAAGGCATATAAAATGTTAAGGCAGCAATCAACAGAAAATTAATAGGTACATACTTCATATTTGGCTGAGAGCATGTTCATCGAACCTGGCTCAATTTTCTGCACTGTAGGTCTGCGTCGGATACCATGGCTGCCTTCCAATTCATCCTCTAAGGGGTCCTGTAAATATTACATGTTGATACACTAACCAAAGCATTATCTTTCAATTAAATCTTAGCGTGAACTACACACTTCTAATGCTCTATACAGAGATCATTGTCTAGAAAAAATAAAATGTAATAAAAAATAACTTTTAACATAAAATTAGGTACCTGATAGTTAACAGATCTGTTCAGCTGTGTATAATTTGAAGTGCTAGCCAGATCGTCATTGCTGATTAATTTAGCCGTGTCTGATGTTGTTTCGGTGATGTTCTCATCTCCTTGTGAAGAATTACTCATGATTGATACAAGTTGCCAGTTTCGACAACGATTTCATATAAATGATATTAACAATATTCATCACCAGTGCATATTCGGGTACAACAGCTAGTGTGTTTAAATCACTAACAATCACAAAACATGCACATATTACATTCACTGCATGTGTGCAACAAATAGGGAACAGAAACAGACGTAAAGTAAATAAAAGAATATAATATCACGTAGTGACTATATTCTCTTTGACAATATCAATCGTCCAATTTAACAATGATCAAGATTTATTGTATCTCTTTCTATTTCTTAATATCTTTACACAATGCAGTAGCGACGTACTTAAACTTGACGTGAACATTTAATTTTTCTGGTAGTATATAAGGTTACTTATATTCCCATGATCAATAATATTTAATGTCTCGTGTCTGAAAAAACTTTTTGAGATTTGATTCGAAAACCAGACAAAATCACGGATTGCTTTTAAATCCCTGTTAATTGGTATAATACGACTGTAACACGTTACCGTATAAAGGTTGATATAATTAAATAATTAATCTAATTTATTTAACTCAACTAATACACACTGCAAAGCTGGACAAAAAAACACCCGTTCATTTTGACATTCCTTTTGACGTCCGCAAGGTGACATTTAAATGTTGCGGCTTGCAAAAAAATATTTATTTACAACTAGCAATAATAAGAAATGAACAACGAAAACAAACTGGTTCCCGTGGAAAAAGTAATGTAATGATCCTACAATTAATTAGTTTTAAGCTAAAAAGAGATGATTACTAGTAGATTTGGTAAACAGAAATTAATCACGTTTTATTTGTGTCACAATTTATTTCAAAAAGTTATAACAACTGATAACGCGACAATGCATTACAGAGCATTTCGCCCCAAAATATGTACAGTTCTTAACGCGAGCTTCTTTTTTGTGAATAAATAACTGAAATAAAAGTACAGAATCAGCTTGATCTCCTGAATAGCCATGAAAAAGTATATTGATAATGTTATCATTTTATCAGTAAAACAAGTAGAACAAACTCATTCGCATACACGCTCAGTAATCAGCGTCACTGTAAACAATGGGAATTTCATATGTGTGTGTGGCTTGCTCGTTTGGTTGACAATCGCGATGTGTATTCTACATCATCGCATGCTGAGTTATATTTTCAACAAAATCTTTTAATTTTTGTATTAGTTAGTCGATTAATTTCTAAATGTTTTCTTTTATTGTGATCGCCTTTCTCTATTTTAATTTCTAAATATGTGTAATTTGCCGCCGAAGTTCCATTCAGTGTGTCGCCTTTGTTTATCATTCTGTGGCGATAATTGCAGTGATGTTAAACTTCCAATATTCGACCGTGATAAGGATAAATCTCGACTTTCCGATATGATAATGACATATTTGTCGATAATGGTAATCATGATTGTACTATTTTACGTCCCGACTACCAGGAAGGCTCTGTTTTCTCGTGTGAAAGTTTAGCTAGCAGAAGCGTACGAGATTGTGGAAGCTGATAAGCGCCATTAACTTTCTCGCGGGTGTTGGGTATTTTCGCATTGTGATATCATGTTACGGCCCACGCGTTCAGTGGTCGAGCGTATGACTAATGTCGTTCGTGGAAGTGATAGGCGAGGCGGTGTGAGCCGTAGCCGATTATCAGCCGTGGCCGCGGCTGATAACAAAGGAGCGCGCGGAGATCTCTCCTGCAGGGCTCGCCTCCCCGCCCCGCGCCCCGCGCGCCGCCACCGCCGCTCCAGCCGCTGATGCTCATGCCTTCCCCCTATTGCACATACATACACTAAGCTATTTTAGGAGTTCCATATTTTCTAAATATAGATTTGTATTTAAAGGGAATCAATATGCAGGGGGACTGCATTCTGCCTTGTTTGTTATCTTGCATTTATCACTTAACAAGTTTGAGATTTTTGTTGTCATTTACTATTAGATTACCTACTAATGACTATGAGTCATCAGGCATGATTGTGCCTGGGAAAGGTCACTGGCCACATCATCTCTGAATGGTTGTGATATTGTGAAACAACCGAGTCTGATGTTGTTGAAATGTTTTTATTTTTAGGTGTCTCCTGCAGACTTGCTCCCGCAAGTGGTGTGCGGGAGCTGTGCACATAAGCTTGATGAGTTTCAAACCTTCAGAGAGCTGTCACACAAGTCGGAACGGCTATTAGAACAGTTCCTTCAGTATGCCAATTCACTTTCAGGCCCAAAAGAGGTGAGTTACAACAACTGTAGAATTTAGCACCTTTATTGGAATTTAACTTTAAATAAATTCTGCTATGTACAGTGTATTTATCAACTAAATATTATTATCACCTATTTTTTAAAACACTTAATATTCATATTTTATTTTTATGCTCAGATGTTTTATGCAAAGGATGAATCGGCATTGATATTGATATACCGGATTGGTTGGCCTCTTATTTTTTTCTTGTAGAATGTTTTTGCTGTGTTGACAAGCAATCCAATCAGCATTCCAAACAGAGCTACCATTGCCACACTGAAAATACTCCACAGGACATGTTTAGGTCTCAGGCTGGAGAAGCTGAAACCCTTTTTTGTTGAATCAAATGTTGTGTCAAATGTAGGGCAGAAGGAGACGGTTATGTTTGTGATATAAGCTCCAGCTAGTCTCATTGGGGCTGCACAACTGAAACAAAAAAGTATTGGTTTTGTGTGACAATGTCCAATATTATTCTTCAACACAGCATAAAGGGGTCATGGGAACATCACTATTTAAGATCTTAATAAATAGTTTTAGTTTCTGATTTATGACTGAATCCCACATAAAACCCTTTTACAACCATATCTAAGTCATAGGCAGAATGAAAGAAAATTGATAATAGCTCATGTGGTGTCTTAGTACATTGTAGATGGTTCCACAGATATAAAATAGATGGCCCCTCCTGTCCTATAACTCCTCCTGTAACTATAAGTGAAAAGAATAAATAGGTACATTACATACTGGATGGATTATTTTCTTTGTCATCAAATGTTCTATATCTCGAAAGATATCTATGGAAGAATGTGCTAACTACATCATTCTTATGATTATAAACTATCATCAAATAAGTCAGTCGGCAAATGAGTCAGTCAATATTTCTGCATTTTCTACTTTACTAGACTCATTTAGCTACTTAATTTTGTGCTTAATGTAGCCATTTATGTTATAGTTGTTGTAATGTCCTACTTACTAAGGTATTTCTCCCGGTTTAAATTTGGTCCCAGCTTCCTGTTTAGTGACAATATTCGCGAGATCGCAGTTGCATAACCAGTCATTATTAGTCATACTCAAAATTTCTAATTTGCTCCATGGCATGAGATCGGTAGAAAGTTCGCTCAAGTTGTTGTCATCTAGGTAAACCTGGAAAATCCATAACATCATTATTATAACAGCTGAAGTAGTTGCTAAGATTCTTGTTCCAGTTTTAGGATAAATTTTGCAATCAGTGATTGATAATCATTAACACCAAACAAGCATAACTGAAATGATTAATCAGCTGACCCCAATCTGTTGGGCTGTCAAGTAAGCAGTGTAATCTGGGACAGATTCAATTGGATTCATTTTATAACGAGGATTATGTATTTGATGCCGTTAGGTTACTTATAACTAGTTTCGTGCGTTCTACACGTGTAATATTATACGGTAGCGTTTCCACTCCGTGTTTCGTATTTCGCGGTGCGTTCGTTGCATCTCTGTTGCTCACGTGTAAAACGCAAATCTGCAACTCTTTCCGTCACGCGAATAGGTACGCGGACAGGAAACTGAAAACATGAAGTGAAGTAACACTAATAGAATATTTCCCGCGGTCTTCCTTGATATCTTTGCGATTTTTGACTGTCATTGACTTTTGACTGTAATTTAGCCAACAACAACAAAAAACTATGACACAATGTATAAACCAAAGGAGGGTCGAAAATCTGTACGTTGAAGATATTTACGTAAAAACTGTTTAGCAGGCCGCAGGATCGATAACAGAACACTGACGATTTTTAGAATTTTTGTCTCTTTTCGAAAGGTCAACAATTATCATATCACAAATTACTCGTCGAATTGATAGCATCCTCCTTTTGTTTTTCGTCGGTTAAAAATAATTCCGAATTCAACGCAGATAAAGTCGCGGGCAAATGCCAGTGGGTAGGTACCTACAGTAATAAACTGCGATGTCTTGATATCTAGCAAGTTGAAACAAGGATTAATTGCCTACTTATTTAATTGCAGGTTTATAGCGTCACTTTATTTTCCTCGTTTGCATAACTTTATGATAAGTCTTTTGTCAGAGGTGTGATGCCGTGCATGACCCACCTCCTTAAGCGTCCACCTGTCCTTGAGGCCGCTGAACGCTTTGTGACTGATGTACCGCAGATTTTGATTGTGGCACAGATGCAGCACCCTCAGACGCTTGAGTGGTGTAAACGTGCTACGTTTGACTTCCTCCAAGTACTCATTCTCCCCTACTTCCAACTCGATTAAGTTTGACAATCCTGGAATGTGAAATGATATTCATTTTATCTTAGAGAAATAAACGGACCACTCACGTACGTCAGTCGAGTACCTATAGCCTGACATTTTTGGGATAAATCCGTAGTCCTTCCTCTGACAATCGTACTTTGGTACTCGACTGACATACGTGAGTGATCCGTTTATTTCATCATGATTGAATCTCACCGTAGTTTAAGCTAAATTTTATTCCTATCTTCTATCTTTAAAAGTGGCAAATTATATATTTTTTGATAGGTGCATCTAAATTAATCCAGTAGATGCGGAGTCATTATGCTAAGAAAATATTTCGACGAATTGAGAACCTCCTCCTTTTTTTGAAGTCGGTTAAAAACAGCCCACGTATTGCGTCCATCATCCGCGTCGCTTGCATTTAGTACGTTAAATAAACCTTGTTAATTGAATTTTCATAGAAGATAAATTTACTTCTAGGCTTCGGCGCGCGTATTCCTTGAAACTTATTGAACTTATGGCATGTTATTTACCTATGAAACTGTCGTCATTCAATTCATTTATAGGATTGTTGTTGAACGTGAGGTACTTCAAAGTGCTGCCGACCAAACTGAGACTTTCTGGCACGTCCGTGAATTTGTTGTCAGACAAATCTATCTGCCGCAAGTTGACCAAGCCCCTGAAGGCGTCGAGTGGAATACTGTTGATATCGGTTTTAGCCAAATTCAGTACCTGAAAATTTAGGCAGCATTTCTGGTTTACTTCTACATTAATTACATACCTACACAGGGCTTCATGCTTTATCGTATAATATGAAAATACTGTTGATATCGGTTTTAGCCAAATTCAGGACCTGAAAATTTAGGCAGCATTTCTGGTTTACTTCTACATAAATTACATACCTACACAGGGCTTCATGCTTTATCGTATAATATGAAAATACTGTTGATATCGGTTTTAGCCAAATTCAGGACCTGAAAATTTAGGCAGCATTTCTGGTTTACTTCTACATAAATTACATACCTACACAGGGCTTCATGCTTTATCGTATAATATGAAAAACGAACGCGTCATCTTGTTGTCTTACAAAGTCATTGCAAAAAAAAGTGAATTGTCTATAATAAACACGCTTATACCACCAAGACTTAATTTCTTTTCCATGGCCCAAAACTACTAGTATTATTATATCCATAGATACTTGGAAGTAGGTAGAACTAATCTAGATCGTAGCTCTTTACTTTCGAGAATAGAGTTGTCTTTGTCTAAAAATATCCCTGTTTACCTATGACCCTTATGGCGGACTACATAAAGTCTTGGAAAAACCCATGCGTAATATGCAAATCGACAAAATCTAATGACGTTAGAACCGAATCCTGCCGCGCGCGTCTTATCTTAGTCACATAAAATTAGTAACCGTTGTTGATGTTAATATTAAATTCGCGTTGTCATCTGTTGACCTTTGCTTTATTTACATATAAATAATTCGTTCGTTGTACCTACTTATTACAGCTTTCAATTTAAAAGCATTATACTAAGACTTTGAAACTTGGAAGAAATATCTTTGCTTAACGTTATTCCATAGGTACTGGTATGGAATTGTAGATAGATGACTAAACATGTACGACAACTAACCAAACTATTAAGTAGGCATTATTATATAATTATATGTAGTTAATTTTATAAGGGACGATAGTTAAGACTTGCTCTTGCGCCTGTTTCTAGTAGGTATATCATTGCGCGATCACTTGGTCGGTTTCCAAAGGCCCTAATCTTTATATTCCATCTATCTACGTCGTTCCGGTGATGAACTCATAAGACTAATACGAAACTCTTATAACTAGCAGGTAATGGTTAATCATACCTCCAATTTCGTAGCACTTGACAGCGCAAGTATGGTCACATAATCCAGGATTTCTATAGGGTTGTTGCTCAGATCCAGTCTGGTCAAATTGGGTGTGTACTGAAACAAATATCTGTCCAAAGAATGGATCTCGTTGTACCCCAGGTTGAGAGTCTCCAGAGCGATGTTACTGTATACGCCATTTTTGTAGGGCCCTTGGAATATTTCGCTCCTTAGAACTTCGCCTGAAAAAAATTAAAAAGCTTAGTTGCCTACTACTAATAACGGTCTGTTTTTTTCTGGGTAACTGTGTATTTGAAACTTAATGGAGTTCTTCCACAGCTGGTCAAGAGTCCAAGGTATCGATTTTCCAAAACAAGTTTGTGTAAAAAAAAAACAATCGAAAATAGAGAAAAAACCGGCCAAGTACGAGTCGAACTCGCGCACTGGGGTTCCGTACATTTTTTCCCCCCGCTTTTCCCCAGTATTTTAAGCAGTCCAGTGTTATCAGCGCCCTGCTCCTAAGCAAAATGTACGCAGTGTAGGGTCATCTGATATTGGTCTCTGAAATCTACAGACAGACAAAAAATTAAGATTTTGAGAATTTTCTGAGTGGTTGTGGTTGTGCTATAAGAGCTAATACCTTCATATCAAATTTCAAGTTTCTAGGACAACTGGATGTACCCTTTAGGTTTTCGGGGTACGGCAATTTGTATGGAAACAGCCTTTTTAATGACTGTATCTTTTGATTGTGTTGACTTAGAAGTTAGATTTTTTCACAGCTTCAGGGGACTGCAGGCTTGAGTAATTGATATTAATTTCAGCATGCTGCGTCCACGCGTTCCAAAGAAAAATGGTCTTGACAGACAGACAGACCGACGGACAACGAAGTGATCCTATAAGGGTTCCATTTTCCCTTTGGTGGTGCGGAACCCTAAAAATGTGACGAATTTGAAAGTCCTGCCGAGTACTAGGAACCTTGGACCTAGTGATAATCCTTATCTAGTCAAAAATTTAATTCATGCGGTAATTTTGTAGCAATGCAATACACAGATTTGCACCAGTTTCGAGTTATATTTTCACATGTGTGTTTTGTAAAATCGGTGCCCAGTCGGATAGACAAATTCAGTAGGTATCGCTTATCGCTTATGTGACATTGAAATTAGCTTGCACTATTGTGGAGTAAGGATCTTATGATGGGCTAAATCACTTACATATGTACCTACTAGCAAAGTCTCTTTTCTTTTACTCGCATATTTTTTCCATAAAACGTCTGTTATCACTTATCACCTGAATGCTGAAATTACGGTGTATCAAAACAATGTTCTATTACAATGTCCTATTTTCTCTTGACTTTACAAATAGCCTCAATATTTTGATTTTAAGGTCTTAAGTGTTCGTAACACTGATCTATTTGAATTGATCCTGCTGCTTTTACCTGCGTTTGTTTTAGGTTTATGTGTTTTAAAGTCTTAACCCGGTTTCCAATGTGTTATACCTACTCGTACAACTGAAACGTTATCTTTGATACCTTCGTACTACCAAGATATCGCGACATGATTTAAGTATGTGTGATTACTGACCCTCATTTATTTAGAAATGACACAAATTACAAAGATCAAATGATTTGTAAATGCCAAGGATCACCATAATAATTTTCCGTCATCTTACGTATACCTGTAGTAACTAAGTAAGTAAACATTTTATTGTAGGTGTACAGGAAATTAAGCCAAGTTTAATATTGTAATTTACTCAGTAACTTCCACTTAGGTAACTATATCTTGCATTTAATTGCATCGCTTCACTTTTATGAATAATGATTCTAAAGATTCGTCACCTGAAATTTGGTAGCTTTAACCTGTGATAGATGGCAACGCGCCGCCTCTAAATAACTACGTCACTTTATTTTTGTTGAGTTATTAAGTTAAAGGAATTGTTACCTGAAATCTTATTATTGCTCAAGTCCAGATATACCAGCTTGTCTATATTCCTGAAGGCGTCATCCCGTATCTCGGCAATACGGTTGTCTCGCAAACTGATGGCAATACGCGCACCCGGCGCGGCCGCTAGTTGGGTGACGTCACTGATGCTATTGTTGAAGAACGTTATCAACACTTGGCTATCTGAAATATGTTTTCGGCTTATTAATATTTATTTAGACGAGTAGATAGGCTGGGCTAATAGTTTGTGGCTCTGACTAGGTGGGTGCGATTCTCGTGAGGTGCACACATTTGTATTGATGAATATGAATGTTTGTATTTATAGACTAGCTGTTGCCCGCGACTTCGTCCGCGTGGAATTTGTTTATTGCTACAACATCTCGGAAACTAAGCATAAGAGCTCTATAAGGAATCTAAGTAACAAAATATGTCCATTATCTCAGGCATGATGACGTTCGAAACTTTTTACTATGGGGAGCCATTCCTGAGCCTAGAGCCCCCCCCCCCCTCTTTACTTGCTGATGCAACGTAGTAGTTCGCTTCTAAATCATTGTCTTAGAGAAAAAAAATGCATTTATAGATTACTTTTTATTGCTTTATCTAGGTCGAGTATAATAGATATAAAAAATCACTTGTACTTTTAAAATACACAAATACACGAAAAAAAAACAGAAACATGCCAACCCCAGGAATCGAACCCGGATCCTCGACATTCCGTGTCGCGTGCCATACCCTTACACCAAGATTGGCACCAGGATTGGCAGTTGGGTAGGCCAAATTCTTTCCATGTATTCAAATACATGTTTGAATAAACCGTAATGAAACCGTAAACATAAAAATTGGGAGAAAAATACAAAAAGCTACTCCAATTGAGATAATAAAAATTCACACCAAAATATTTAGTTTATTCATTGTGTGTGTATGTAGCTAACATTTTATAACATTGAGAAAAGTGGTATAGTTTCGTATTATTTTTGGTTTAGTAAACGCAAATGTCGTTGTTACTTTGCATTGTAGTAGTAGCATTGTGCCCGTGCACGCATTCAATTACTAGGGTTTTATGTGAGATGCACATCTTTGCTCACGTGTTATTTACAGATATAATAGAAGTAGCACATGAGTATTTATTTGCACGTACAAAATTTCCGTTTTTACCTCACTCAAAATTACTAGAAACATGTACCTATTTTGCAACAGAGCACAATCCAAATAAAATTAAGTTTTAATTGTTGCAAAGTGAATGCGTTATTTACTGAATCAAATTCGTAACTCGAAGTTACAATGTAACTAAAGGACCTGTTAGGAACAAGAGAATACTTATAACATTATGTGGACATAGACACTTATATAATATGACTGTTATTTCTCAAATTTCAAACTGAAACGTAAATAGGTATACAGAAAGACCAGAAAAATAAATTCTCGAACTGGGACTCGAACCCAGGACCTCCACCATACCGAGGCGTCGCGCTACCTACTGCGCCATCCGAGCAATCATTGGCAGGTAGCAACGAAAAACTCCTATATATGTATGTTTCAGTTTATTTCAAATTACTTAACGAATACTGACTCGCTAGCGCCATCTTGACTATGTTGCTGTTTGAATTATAAAGTTAAGTAGGAAAGTTGCACAATGATAATTAATGATGTAAATAGATTTGGCTCGATTTTAATTGTGACGCAACGCACCACAGAACATCTCTAATAATTAGCTTGCCTAATTATTAATAACTGGTGATTTAATTTGAGTTTTACGCAATGAAAATTAATAAAAAGGTACACTATTTAAATGTAAATACAAAACATTCGTCATGTCATATCTTCATATCTTTGTGCTTCGTAAATGGCCTCGTGGAGAGTGCCGAAACGCGTCAGCGTTTAGTATAGTGGTGGTGGTGATAGTTGGGTCTGTGTGGCATGTGTTGATTCGTGTAGCAGTGGAGGCGGAGGTGTTGCATGGAAACATACATTTGCCGCACAGATATAACTATTTGTCATTAGTGGTCGCGGGTGAGCAAAGTAATTGTTTTTTAGTTCATGTCATATCTTGTTTTAAAGAATGAGTAATTAATTAAATACCTAAGACTCCGGGTATACTACAATCTTAGTTAAGTAATCTAAAAACATACTTGCGAACTGTACAAACGACTACCGAAATTACTGCGGACTTGCAGAGGTGCCATTTTCAGTCGTTAATTTATCTTATTTCATCATTTATCACAGCACGTTAGTGCTATCAGCACATAAGCGGGCTATATGGTACTTGTATGTTTGTTTTACTGGCAGACAAAGCAAGTAGAGTGGAAGCATTTGTTGCTACTTAAGCATTATTAAAAGGTACGCTTTCCGAGAATTAAAAATTCAAATGATAAGAAGTTATCCTTACATTGATAACATCAGTAACAGGTAAAATAAAGTACTATCAATACCTTGTTAGGTTTATTTACTTTGTCATTCAAGAATGTTAAAGTTGTCCTATGGATGTTTCAGGTGCGATAGGGACGTTAACCTACACACACACTTCTCTGTAAATATAAAAGATATTGATAATTAGAAAGTTGTCAGGAAAGTGAAATAGGCGACGATTGTATTTTACATATAATATGTGAAAAGTTATGGCCATTGTCATCTCTTCACACTTACATAAAATGTATTGTAGGTATACTATTGGTCGTTTCTGGTGCCTTCAGTGCAGTAGTAGTCCTTTGACTGCCGATCATAAATCTAAACTCTTAACACCATCATATTTCTGTGCCAGAACGTTTATTAAATAATGCCATTTAGCCGTTATATATACTGACAGTTACTATTTAAAGCCCATCAAAACTTCCAATAGGTAATCCTGAATCTAATCTGTTTGTATCTTACTTTTACTTATATGATGTGCTAGATAATATGTTAGTTCAATACTAGGTGTGGCACCTATGCACGAAAAACGAACGCGTGTGTAGCTGAGCCTTACCATTGTTTACTTTGCTCATTTGGTCTGGCCAGCTCCCCGGTACTTCCTCAAAGCCCCGCCGCGAACAGTTCAGAGTCACATTGTCGTCGTCCTTTACGGTCACCTCACAAGGCTTCGGCGGGAAGGTCGACTTGGCGCTACTCGCTGAAACTAGGGCACCTATTATCACTAACACCTACAACAAAAAATAGCCATTACTCGTAGCAAGCATAGCTAATCACTGCACAAACACGCGCGGTCACCACTGTCCGTTTACTCACTTTGCATAACACATCTGCCGAGGAGTACATTTTCCCCGATTATTAAATTGTTACTGTAAAAAAACTCGCGGTCTGTAGTGTGTTTATTATCTTATCAGTTTGTATAAGCGATATCACGTCCCGACGTGAAGCTAACTAGCGCCTTATTGGTTCGAGTCGTCGTTATCCTACATCTAATATAGAGCGGCGTATGTTTGTTCAACTACCGTGCGCTTCTGCTTTCAGGAGGTGCTGAATGTAACCGCGAGCAAGCTGGAGGAGATCATAAAGCCGCTCCCCGAGGACGAGTACGGGCTGCTCGACAAGCACAAGTACGAGGACGCCGGCTCGCCCGACTCCACCGAGGAGATGAAGAACCTGGAGTCGCGGCAGGCCGCCGTCACGCTGCTGCAGATCAAGAACTACGACCCCAGCAAGTACGCCGTCAAGCAGGAGGAGGACCACCACATAGTGTTCAACAGCGTGCCGGGCCTGCCGCCCGCCGAGCGCGCGCGGGAGGTCATGCACTGCAACGCCGTCATAGACATCATCAGCAAGGCGGTCGCCGTCGCGCAGCGCGAGACCGACGACGCCCACAAGTTCCCGCCCAGCTACACCTCCGTCATCGAGCGCTGCAACCCCGGCGAGCTCGGCTACGCGCACGAGTACCAGGAGGACCAGTACAGCAGCGCTTACGGCGTCGCGCAGAGCGCCCCGAGCCCGGGCAGCCACGAGGACCAGGAGAACAAGGAAATGGACCTCTCGCTCTACAGCGTCAAAAGCGAGCCCCACGAGCCATGCGAACCGCCGGAACGCGACCGCTCCAACTCGTACTTCCACAAGGCATTGACTCACAACAAGCAATCGAATTTCGCGGATGAATACAAACAACATGTGTTTGGCCGCTCCGCTAGCAAGAAAGCGCGAGATAACTCCTCGGTGTACGAGGAGTGCAGTCAGAGCAGTAGCGGCTCAGACCCCGATCGGCTGCAGATGGATATATCTCAGATGTCGCAGGTAAAAAGTCCATAACTTTCTTAAAATCGATAGATTATGTGGTTTTATATGTATGGAATTCTGCTCCATTAATTCAGAAACAAAGAAGAAGTAAACAACCAGAAATATGTAGTTTAAAAACCAGCCAATCGCATCAATCTCTTAAATCGACAAAGTTGACGTCAACATTGTCAAGATTAACTTGATTGACTGTTTTATCGGCTCATGTTTGTTTACGGTGTTCTTACTTTGTAAGTGACTGCGTGTATTGAAATCTTTTGTTGTTTTATCTGTAGGACGACCCTGAGGAGACGCAGTCAGCGAGATCGACCCAATCCTCGCCACAGCCACGACCAGAGAATGAGAACGATAAAGATTCTTTGTGGCAGGCTCTTCACAGACAAAACGGCAAGTTGAATGATGTTAAAAGTGCGGCCAAACTGTAACGTGTAGCAACGTAAAAAGAAAACTGAACTATTTTGTTTTACTTAGTACGCCTTTGCTATTGTTTGAAAGGCCACATACTTTATGGTAGTAGAATACTTAGATTTTACAATACCGTTTTTAAAACTACATGATTTTTGTTTAATATAGCCTTAATTATGAGCTTTCGTGTTTAGGGCGCGGCGGCGAGGCCACACAGCTACTGAAGCGGCTCATCAACAGTAAACACCTTGGCATGACGGTGTCCCCTCTGCGAGCGTCGGCGTCGCCTATGGCGGGCGCGCCGACCGCACCCAATGGCGCAGTCTCACCCGTAAGTTACAGTGCTACACTTTTACCCCATTGACGAGCCGGCGATTTCACCATATAAACTGTTTGCTTGACAAATGAACTCAACTCCACTGGCTCCGTCGGCGGCGTGTACCTTTGGCTCGTTACTTTTACTTGCCAATGGACCATCCCCTTGTCAAATATCCGCCCTACTGGTGTCGGCTACGCCAGCCTTCAGGCGATCGTTAGGAGTATAAGAGCCTGTTTAGTTTGAAGTGGTTTGAAGTGTCAGTCCTGTGTTTTAACTGAATTCTTAGTTAGGCTGCATTAATAAGCAGAGTGGAACAAACAATAGCCGCGGCTGTAGAGGGTTACTGCCGTACGAGCTGAAGGCGAGGTCGATAAACGTGTTACCAATTTGGTGTGTTTCCCAGTCCAGGAAGGAAACCTACATACTTATGTGCCTTAGCGGTAAATGCTACTCAGGGACCAGCTAGAGTGCCCGTAAAGCAACTCCACATGATATTATAATTATAGGTTGATGGGTCCCCACTCTGGAATGGGCATTGTTCATTTTTTTTTAAAAGCTTTATTTCGAAAACCATTTCGAGATATATGTTTAACAGACATTTTCCACATTTTACTTTTATAAAATAGTCGACGATAATAAATATAAAAAGAAGTGTTTAAAAAAACTGAACAATGCCCATTATTTTTTAGTTCAGTATGTCTATGTACGGTACATTATTACAGAGGCCGGGTATATAGGGATTGCCTGGCAAGTAGATAGGTACAGACTACAGACGACGGAGCGTAGCGAGGCCCGATAGGAATACGAGGCTGGCAATCCCTTTTCAGAGTATGTATATGTATGTATTCTCAAACGTGCAATAAAATATTAACAAAACATCAAGAAACGAATATTTTATTCGTAAAACTAAACTATACTTCGATTTTTTCTACATTAGAAATACGTTAAACAATTGAAACAAAAGACGATCACTTTGTAAACCTCCGATTTTGTATGAAATTCCACTGTAGACCTCTTGTCTAACCGCGCCGGAAAGTGATACTTTGTAGCTTTTTATAAAGAACATATATTTATGTAGAACAATGTTTCTGCTTCAGTCTATTATAATAAATACTTAGTAATATCAACGTAAAAAGGTTTTTTTTTGTAACGACAGACACAGCTGACTTCATCTTATTCAAGACGGATCTTAGCTTTACGAGACCGCTTACCTGCAATTGTTTCGATTCCATAGCGATTACGAACTTTATTAATAGCGACACATTTCAAACACTCTGTTCCTTCACCGAATATAAAACAACACTGATATCCGGAACCGAATCAAGCCTATGAAAATCTTTCAAAAATCTTTCTTTCTTTTTTTTCCTCAACCAAACTAAGATAAATAAATAAACATTTCCTGCTCAACTAGAACTATACATCGCAAATTATGTAGCAACAAAAACTTTGTAATAACTTTGCAATTAAATAGCGACTGCGCGAACTGACTTCGTTGTGTAACTGAGCTGACTATCCTCACTATATCTTATGCTCACAAAGAGAGCATGTATTAGGTCTTTATTGTCCTCGCCTAAGTTATGGTAATGACCTTACGGATGATTTTTCCTTGTAACCATTGTTTGGGGCGCGTGCGTAATCACGACATCTGTTAACAACTTTTCCCTGAGATGTTTATTTATATGCTAGGTTTTTTTTTACTACCTACGTTACTGTTATGTTTTGTACTAAAGATTGTCTGGCGTGCCCTGCATTTTATGTTTGTTTTGATATTTTTTGTTAATTAATTATTCTTAAGTTTGATAGAAATTGTACCCAAATTAAATAGTTGCTTAAATATCTCTCAATTTAAAACAGGTAACGATTTATTTTCTTCTTTCGGAATAGTGGCGGGCTTAATAAAACTTGATTATACAGAACAATATTCCGTCTACACCTAAATAGATTGTCTCAGTTAACTTAGTGATTAATTAATCTGTTTTTAATAACCAGTGCAGAGGTGCTTTATATCTATTTTAAAAGCAATTACAAGTTGCGTGACGGGGTAAATCAAAACGTTTCTTAAGAAGGTTTCAGGTTTATGCTTAGGGTCCGAGGTCCTCAAACGAAAGAAAAGGTGATGGTAAGTATTGTTCAGCTAAGACTCAATGCATCTAAACATAGCGGCAGATGATTCTCGAATAATTGTAACCTAAACTTCGAAACTTGCTTCCATTCGCGCGGAGAGGAGTGGAGATGAGCAGAATCGACCAATCATATTAGTTGAAGTCCAGCATATCTCGTCTCTATGCTTGGCTTATTAAGTGATTAGGTGATTCTGCACGTTTCCACTCCGCTGTCCCAATACCGCAATATTCCATCTATACATTACGATTAACTGACGCCATTGACTGCAGCAGTCATTTGTTTCTGTCATTGTTTGCGTTCAGAATCTGTAGCATAGTGGTTGTTTCAGAACGGCGAGTGCGCGGGGATGCGCGGGGCGGGCGGCGCGGGCACGGCGCGCAGGAAGCAGAGCTTCCCGGCGCGCGCGCAGCCCGCCGCGCCCAGCGACGCGCCGCCGCTTTGGCCGCCGCCCGCCAATGACACCGTGAGTAGACCATATGCAATATACACCCCATATTAATCAACTGGCGTGGCCCACTACTTTGTCTGTTTATAGAATTGGTTATCCCTAATATGCAATTTCCCGTGATAAAAGAAAAGATAGCTTAGCTTGTGTTTTGACCCTATAGGTCAGCCATTTTGAATTTCATCGAAATCAGTCCAGCTATGTATGATTGAGTTACAAACATCCAAACTTTCCCACTTATAATATTTGTAGGAAGTTTAATTCAACCTATATCCACTACTGGGTACGGAAAGTCATTCTATGTATATTGTCACGTCACTTTTCCCGGTCCTGCGCCGCTCTCAAAACTTTCCACCTGACTCCCTTTCCAGCGGACGTGTGCTCTGCTCACTGACCTTCGACCTAATGTTGGTCATCGCTATGTCACCAAATAAAAGTCTCCATGAGACATTCCTTTTAAACTTTCTATACAATTTAAACAAGGTCTCGCCTTAGCTAGTTTTATTGAAATGAGTATTTAGATTGATAGAAGTCAATGGGCAAACTGTTGAGACGATTTAAATCATAAATGCTACCACAAATGTACATAGTTCGAACAATAAACTATTCTTGTTCTTATTCTTAAGTCTACTTATGTAATAAAAAGTAAAAAATTGTTCTTTTAATTCGTCAATTTTATTTTGACAAATGCGTTTGACCCGGTATTAGATCTCGCCTCATTACTTACCCTCTATACGTTTCCATCTGTAATTTAGCTGACTTCTTGTATTATTAACACAATATGTGGACATCTGTAAAGATAGGGCTCGGTGAGACAATTATGCTGACAAATGCATCTATGTAACTACCTGAATTCCACACATAATAAAGATTTATTGATTTATCTTCAGCAAGAGGCGTCGGACGCGTCGTCAGTCACGCGCTCGGCGCCGCGCGTGGAGCTGTCGTGCAGCAACTGCGGCACGCACACCACCACGATATGGCGGCGCGACGCGCGCGGCGAGATGGTCTGCAACGCGTGCGGGCTGTACTACAAGCTGCACGGCGTGCCGCGGCCCACCGCCATGCGCCGCGACACTATCCACACGCGCCGCCGCCGCCCGCGCCACGACAAGCACCAGAGGAGCAGTTAGTATACTATCATCATCGCCAGCCTTTTTTTACGTCCCACTGCTGAGCACAGACCTCTCATGATTTTCTCTTTATTTTTAAGTAAGTAAGTAAACACTTTATTGTACTAAAAAAACAGGATACAAACACAATTTACAAAAAAAAACAAATTCAAGTACAAAGGCGGGCTTATCCCTATAAGGGATCTCTACCAGCCAACCTTAGAGTGGTGGACTATTAACTATAGTCTATTGCCGTGTCTCCATTAGACGCAATAGAGACGTGTGTTTTCGATTTTTCGCGTGCGGCAGACATGTTTCTATTGCGCGCGGTTGCCATGCTATTAATGTTTGAAGATTTACTGCGCGAGAAGGAGATACGACTTAGGTAATGATATTTGAATGAGCGCAGCGAGGGTATCCAGTGTTCAGTGAGGCGAATCGACACTTTATTTTTTCCAGAATCCCGCCGCAGCGGCGCAGCGTGCGCGGAGCCGGCGGAGGGCGGCGGGGGTCGCGAGGGCGCGGCGGCGGAGGGCGCGGGGGACGAGGCCGTGCTGGCCGCGCTGCGCCGCCAGCTGCAGCCGCACCTGCTGGCCGCGCTGCACGCGCAGAACACGCGCCCGCACCCGCCGCACCGCCCGCAGGTACACACACAATAATAGTAGTTAATGCAGCTGCTACACAATGAGGCCTAAATATGTGGTGTTGCATACATTACTTTATCTACACACATCATAAGTCCTCTATAGTGTGTTCAGAAACCGTAGAAAATGACCAGCATTGCAGCACGACGACGCCTCCCCCGCCAACCACCACCACCAGCAGGTCTAGCAGTAAAGTAATGGTCATTCGATGTATCGAATTTGACAACCAACGTAATTTACAATCGTAGTGAAATAAAACGGATCACTCACGTATGTAAGTCGAGTTAGTCCGACATGTATAATTAATAATGTGATATTTTTATTTTATTTTACAAAAAAAAGCAGTTCACGAAACGTCAACTCGGTATGTTTGTCTATGATTTAATAAAAACAGTCAAATTCGTGACAGGTATGGGTATGATATATGCCTTCGGCTTCTGAACCTATCTTAGTAATATGGTAGTTGGTTGGTGGCACACTATCACTTAATCAAGATTTGACAAACACTCGTAAAAAAGTAAGGCGTCATTTATTACTGCAATTTAGAGGTAGGCAAAAAGGAGGTAGTTTGATCATAGACGATTATAACGTCATTGTCGATTCAATACAAATTTCAAAATAAGCGATCGTTCTGGCACTTCTAAAAAAGTTAAAGTTGAATTGCGAAATGTTTTTACATGTCAAAGTGTTTATGACCTTGACATAAGATTGATTTTGGAATGACCCGTGGAAAAACTTTTTCACTTTACCCTTACTGATTTGATCATCCCTATGTGACTTGCAATGACAATAAATGATGATGTAAAGTAAGTAAATAAAGTCACAAATCAAGAAAGTGACAAATAAAAAAAAGCTCTGCTAATTTCTCAGGGATCATCTTTAAAATTTAGAATGATGATAGCTTATACCCTCGATTAAAAAGTAGGCTATATTGTATCACGGGAAATTGTACTGTTCCCTCGAAATAGCTATAACCGAATTCTGTGCTGACGAACTAGCAGACAACAGCTAGTAACAGAATACTTTCCCCGATCGCAGATGGGCCGCTCTGCGCAAGAGTATGACGAAGCGCCGCTGAACCTCGTGGCGAGTCACGTCGCTGCTGAAGAGACGCACTGACTGCGCGGCGCCCGCCGCCGCGCCCCCACTAACCGCACCCCCTTACAGGTTACCTTACCCCTAAACTGGCACCATGTGTCCTTTTACCTACACAACTAGCCAACAAATCATAATAGTTCCAGATCAGGAGTGGAAGAACGGCTAGCCGTGTATTTTAAACAGAGCGCTTAGTGTAAATCTCACGTTGCAACAAACGTTTCGGTCTCGTTCGCGTTAATGTGTCAAATATTATGAGAATAGTACGTTGGCAATACAGGCTGCTAGAGGCGTTGCCGATTTGCCCATAGTAATTGGGACGTGAACGCGATCGAGACGTTTTCTTGTGGCAAATATTACACTAGAAGCTCAGCAATGCTTAAAAAACTATATGAAACTACTTACTGGTTTAGTTTCAACATTTCTAACTTCTAAATCTTAAAGCCACGCGGACTTATCTTTTCTCTTCTGATCTTTTTACTACACTTAATTATTTCTAATTAATAATTCAGTTTTATTAACATTCTGTTGAAACCTAACCGCGTGGTACAATTATCTCTTGCTCTTTTGTCAACTACATTTCACAGCGACTTTTTTGTAAAAGAAGCTCTATAAATAAAGAGACAAGGGATCATAATTAATTAAGGCATAATAAATTCGTCTCTTACAAAACAGACGCTGTGAAGCAAATTCAAGGGCATAATTAAATATTGTTTAGTATATTAAAATTAAATCATAATACAATGTAGTTTATACGGAAGGCCAGTGTCAATAGTTGAAAATCAACCAAGGATTTTTAAGTTACATTTATAAATACAATAACTGACACTCAGTTATCGGGCATTAGCCAATACCTCGTTTATTTCTTCAACTACTTAGGGCAGAAGGTCTTGTTCCGCAAATCGTAGTGACTATGCTAAGACACTATGAAGTAGTGATTCAACGTTTGAGATGTACTATGTTTAATTGCATATGGGGTTTATTTGATTCATAAGTTTAATTTATTGTAATTGGACGTTCAGGCCGGTCACAAAGTAAACGGATTCAGTATTACAGCCGTTGACGTGGCGTCGAATTAGTTTTGTAATTTGTTTGATGAATATAGCGCTTGTGCGGTGTTCGTACGCACGTAGTCTGTGAGGTCTATTGCCGCGTTGATTGCAGGCGTCGTGTCGTGTGTTGAGGGCTTGGGGCCCGAGATTCGCTCGGGACGTTCAAGTTGCTAACTGCAACATACAAGTGAAACCTCGTATGATAAAAACAACTGATAATAGGTTTGTTAAGCCTTGCCTTAAAATGCTCTCTTATTGATGAAATTATATAAACGGTTACCTATTTCAGGACGCAAGTATTCGTAATTCGTAATGTAGATTAAGATATTGTAAATTTTATTATTTACATAGTACCTAGGAACGTTAAATTCATTAAATTATAGCGTTTAATTTATTTCCCATTTCGGTCAGTATTTACAATGTAAGTATTTTTTATTTTCTGTCGAGTATTGCCTTAGTTGTTTAAGGTTACAAAGTTAAGAAGCAATAATGACAAATGAGTATCTACTTATCGTAACGTATACGTTATGCGAACCATATTATATATTTTGGTAAATATAAGTCGGTAGATAGGAGACCGTTCAATCATAGCTTCGTTCGTCGCAGTGATGTAATAGAACTGTTTCGAGTTCTCGTAATAATAACAGTTGCCTTTTTACTGTAATATAAATACCTATCTACGTTTTATCAAATAGATGTTTGGCATTATTTAGATTTTAGATAATGATATGTCAGAAACCTAACTTTCTAATGCATTAATACCGATTATGCATTCTCGAATGTGTGTACATTGAATAACAGCAAGTAACCAAAATGTTGAGGCATTATGTATTTAAATCAGCCGGATACACCTCATCGCGGCCAGTGTCGACGTATATTTGTAGCGACAGGCATTTACGTTATAATTATGTTCTCGTGTGTTATTGCTTCGAGCGTCGTCGCTCTGTTCACCGTCCCTTACTATGTCTCTACTTAATTTAGTTGTATTGTAATTTGCGTAGTGTCAACCCCACGGGCCAGTATGACAGTCTATGAGACGTTGTGATATGTTAGCTGATAGCTAGACAATGCTCAGCCCCGCTGAGTCCCGCGCAGCTCCGATCTTGTTGCAGCTACCTACTATCCTTTATTTTGTCACGTTTTACGCGTTATGCTTACCGTATTTAAAAAGCTTTAAAATTGAGATTATTTATTGTTTACTATTGGGATCACCGTGTGTACTCGTATAGGCGTTCGTCGATGTGGTAGTGGTAACTCTAGCATTGCTTACTCTTAAATTCACGACGTGGTGGTAGTCTTTCTTGACAATAAAGTTCACAACTTCTAGGATTTAAATGATCGTATTCTCAAATTACGCTCTCTATTGAAATTTTCTAGCTCTCTGCCGAATGATATTAATTAGAATCGATCTGTAAATGATATTGATGAAATGCACCAAGACGTGCTTATTTTTCTATAGGAAATCTATTTTATGGAATGTAATCTCGATCGAAGTCATTTACACCATCCGCTAATTTAGCTGCTGGAATTAGTGACACAGTATTATTTTCTTAAATTTTATCTTTGTACATGTGTTAGGGTTATTTTTATTTTGTATTCTTTGTAGTTTTAACTAGTTTTTACCTCTGTTAAGTATGTAATACGATATTGGTATCAGGTGAATTCTCTTTTGTCAAGTACCCTCTTATGTATTAGTTCACTAATGATGTTCCTCATAAAGCCGCATCCACAGCGATCTAATGAACAGCACATTTTATTTCCTGAATATCGATCCTTTACGGACGGAAATAATATTCAATGTTCAGAACACAGCCTCGTGTTATGTTCGTATTTTTTTTTCTTTTTTGCCGCTGCGGACGCGGCTTCAACTTTAATAAGTTATTATTAGTTCCGTTAACGTCCGAGGTCCGGTCTAGAGAGACATCGCTGCGTTCAGCCACAAGCCGCTAAATGTCGCTAGTAGTTCCGTGCTGTAGGCTCCCGCGCAGTTTGCCTTTCCTGCCAATTTGTCTCCCACCCACCTGTCAACTTTTAAATTTACGACTAACGAGCCGCCATGTTTGTTCCTCATTATTGCGTCGACTGTCGTCAGTACAGGTTCGTTATTTTGTCGCACTTTACAGTTTGAAATTCAAATTCATATTTAACGTTTTTATCCGTTTTAGCTTAAAATTTTCCGTTTGTATTAAGTTCGTAATCACTCGATCACATTGAAAGCTGATTAAAGTCCCTAAAAATAATAACGGGCGTTAAGTTTTAAACCGATCGTAGTGACGTGTTGGAAAATTTAAGCAAAAGTAAGTAAAATTTTTAATCGATTGCTTTTAGCTGTTTCACGCAGCTATTTTAAAAGCGTGGAGACTTCGAGAAAAAAGTAGAAGTCTCTAATTTAAAGGGATAATTCCCTTTTTAAGAACTGAAGTTCGTGTTTTGTTTTATTGACTAGTTCCGTGTGTTGCCTAAAATGAGCAACCCGAGCCCCGCGTCGAGAGAACGTGCGTCGAGAGCGTCGCTGCGGAGACGCCGAGACTACAGCAGCTCTTCGGAGGAGGACCAGCGCTCGCGCAGCAAGTGCTGGCGCCGCCGCAGCCGCGAGGCGGCGCGGCCCGAGCCCGGCGCCAGCGGCCGCCCGCCCGGCGCCATAGGCGCTTTCTCCGCATCAGCTACGAAGGAAAATTATTCCAAATGACTTGTCTGCCGTTCGGTCTTGCTACAGCTCCCAACATGTTCGCTACCATAACGAACTGGGTAGCAGAGACTCTACGAAGACAAGGCGTACGCATAATTGTATATCTAGATGACTACCTTCTAGCAAGTCAATCCAAAAGTACCCTAACGAGGCAGATACAGTTAACCAGAGATCTCTTAACAAGCCTGGGTTGGCGTGTGAACGAACAGAAGTCTGTCCCAGTTCCCACACAGACCATTGAGTTCCTGGGCATCACTTGGAATGCGAAGCACAACACACGCTCCCTGCCGCCGCAGAAGGTAATTACGATCAAAAGCACTTTGCAGAACCGCCTGACTGCGGGCGGGTGCACACTCAAACAGGCGCAGCGACTCCTGGGTCTTCTGAACTTTGCCGCTTTCATCACCCACCGGGGGAGGCTGCACTGCCGCGCCCTGCAGCACCACTGCCGCGTGCTGCGCAGAGACCCGCGGGCCGCGCCGCCCCTGCCCGGCGACGTCCGCGAGGATCTCGGCTGGTGGATCGAGAACGTCGCCAAGCAGTCTGCTATACATCAGGACGTGAAGCGGACTAATTACATCGTCACAGACGCGTCGGATCAACAATGGAGAGCGCTCGTCAACAACGTGCAACTTCACGGCTTGTGGAGTCATCGTCAAAAATCATGGCACTGCAACCGCAAGGAGATGTTCGCGGTCATAGCGGCGATCTCCGCGGAAGCCAACACCCTGTCCGACTCGACGGTAATACTCCAGAGCGACAAGACCGTCATCGCGTATATCAAGAATGAAGGCGGAACGAGATCCCCGGCCCTGCTGCAGCTGACGCGCCAGCTGCTCGCGCTGGCGGACCGAGCACGCCTACCGAAAACTCTACCACGTTAATTTTTAACTTCATTATGAGTATGTACTTAGGTATAAAATTATTTACACTATTTTCATTACTAGTTTACAGATGATAATGCTAATTGATTAGCTAATCGTAGTAAGCTTATTTTGTTTCAACGGGCGATTTTTAGTAAATTTGCAAAAGAAATGATCCAGTAATTGTTTGATTTCATTACGATCTACTAATTTTAAAAATACCTATCACATTAATGCGTCTCTCTCCAAACTCTCCACCAGGTGATAACAAACATATCTCTAGACCGGACCTCGGACGTTAACGGAACTAATAATATAAAATTTTACCTTCCAATAAAATTGTTATTATTATTCCCAAACGTCCGAGGTCCGAGTAATGGCTACCTGGTGGTCCCACCTAATTGCATTACTTCTAGTACTTATAATGAGGAACAAACATGGCGGCTCGTTAGTCGTAAGGTTAAAAGTTGACAGGTGGGTGGGAGACAAATTGGCGGGAAGGCAAAATGCGCGGGAGCGTACAGCACGGAACTACTAGCGACATCTAGCGACTTGTGGCTGAACGCAGCGATGTCTCTCTAGACCGGACCTCGGACGTTTGGGAATAATAATAACAATTTTATTGGACGGTAAAATTTTATATTTATTAAACTTTCTAAACAGTCTTCTTCAAGAACTCTCTAAAACATAATGATAGTAATAACGATTAGTGACGCCCCTCGATCTTCCAATTTGGTTATTTATATTTATATTATTTAGGTTAATTTATGCATATATTAAGAAATTGATGAACAATGTATATCGATATTTAGTTACTAACAAACCGGTTGTGTTGTGTGTGCTTATGCTCTAACAAGCATGTGTTTGTGATTTTATTTATGTTTCGTCTGTTCTGTAACCACGGCTGCAGACAGCCACCAATGACGTGTATTATTGTAATTTATGCTGAAATATTGGCTTCGAATCTCTTTGGAATTCCATTCGTCATAAAACATCGTTTTTCAAGACTTAAGACTGACAGACATACTCTATGTTTTCAGTATATTATATCTTCTGTAACGTATGTCGCGCTATGATCAAGCGATTTGTCTCAAGTAGCGTTGTAAAAGATGGTTATAAAAGTATTTTAATTAAAATGTGATATTTGTTTGAGAATGTAAGTGCGTGTTTCCGAAAAGCAATAACATTGTGATAAGTGGGTAGCATTGTTTGCGAAACTCAAAAGGCTTAATCTGAATGATGTTGAATTAACTGTCAATTAAAGTATTAGAGACGAGCGAGCTCACAGGCGGCCGAGCCCGCGTTATGCGCGTAAATAAGCAATATTATTATGTTCTAGTTATCCTCGCTACTGTGGGTTCTATTGTTCAGTATTCCTGAATTATAAATGCCGATTAAATTAGTGTTTCTATGAAACTACTCTGCTACGAGCATTTGAACTAATCAGGAAGAAATCGCTTAAGCAATAATTGAAAATAAAAGGCTTAGGAGGACCATTCGATAAGTTTGTCAGAACTTGAACATGTGACTATGTATCTATATTTGTATATTATGATAAGTTTCAGCATAAATTATCCAACTGAGATTGTTCGGGAGAACGCGTGGCCGGAATACTCATTGTGAAACATTAATTATTGTTGTATAGATGATAAATAATGTGACTTACGCAGGGATGGATACTTAAATTATTAAAATTTTAACTGATATATTGGCTATGTAGTGAGTAGAATATTTTTTTACAAATAAATGATAGCAGCTATTTGGTGTTTTTACTCTTCCTTAACAAAACAGATATCTTTGTTAAAAGGACCTTTAGGAAAGGATCCCTTGTTATGTTTTGTTTTACATAGCACCGTTTTTGTTTTAAAGAAGTCATAAATTTAGGAATTAAGCGATATGTGCGTCGGTACACTGCGTTTTTCTTATACCTATAAGACAATGGCGGAGAAAAGTTTTTATAGTTCAGTTAAACAACACTTGTAATCAAATAATCGGTATATTCAAGTGACGGTAACTATGGGCCGCTTGACGGCATGCCGCGCGCGTCTTCGCTTGTCCTTGGTTCGGCGCGCGTCGCCCGCGTCGCGGAACAACTGTTCTGCGTCGGCCGCCTCCGCCTCCCGACGCATCCATTGGAGAGCGTGAACATTGTAACCCACCATGTCCTGGGGAGATGGATTTAATTAGACCAAAAACATGCACCAAGTCTGCGAACATGCATAGATAGATTCATCAATATTAGTGTTTTAATTACAAACATTGCAGCAAACTTTGTAACATTGGCTCGCGCAGCGGCCGCGCGCAATGGATGCCAGACTGTTTGCGCGTAGTTGTTCGATTGTTCCAGGAAGGGAAGGGATTTTTTAAATGCTAGGAGTAAAATTCTTCTAAAGCTAACAATAGAGTTTGCAAGAGGAGCGCCAAGGCTTCTGTGGATAAATTATTAAAAAGACTAACTCGTATCTCGGCGAGCCTCACGCCAGCCTTTGCCTGCATCTGGATGAGCGGCTTCAACAGCGCCTCGTGGGCGGTCAGCGGCGCGTGATGCAGCTTCAGCAGGAAGACTGCCAGGCGGCAGAGCAGCTCCGCGTGGCAGCCGCGCTCGAGGAGGGCGGGCAGCGCGCGCACGATCTCGCAGGCCGTGCTGAAGGGCAGCAGCAGCAGGGCTTCTTCCAAGTCGCTGCAAACATAGTGTACCTACAATCAATATGCACAGGTGGACCACAAATATAAGCCACATCGGCAATCTGCGTCCGCGCAGACGAGTGTAGACAAATGCCGAACTAAACTGAATGTAAGCACCATACAATAAAGACCTTATTCCGTTAGGCGCAAGGTAGAATATGCAATGATAGGTTACAACTGACTGACGTAGTGACGGGCGGCGCGGCGCCGAACAAAATGGAGGTCACCGCAATGGCGCGCGATCCTGCGATCTTTACCAGGTCGTCGTTCCATCTTGTTGGAGGCCTACCGACAGCTCGCCTCCCGGTCCGCGGACGCCATTCGAGAACCTTCTTACCTGGCCATCAGCCTGCTAGCAATGTGCCCCGCTAGTCCGCCCGCCGTAAATTTCGCACAAGACCGGTCCGAGTGGAGAGCCTTGGAGGAGGCCTATGTCCAGTAGTGGACGTCTTTCGGCTGACATGATGATGATGACAACTGTATGCGCGACCACTGAACTGGATGTCTATATAGCGAGACCCAAATATCAAGGAAGGACTTAGCTATCGCTGCCTCCTGTGGGCTCAACACTAACACACTAGCATTCGTATCGGTCAGACGTACAGCACTGACACATACATGAGCAAAAGGCCGCATTAAATGCAGTGTGCTACACATTTTGATATTCCACACCTAGCGCGTATCCGTCGCAGTGTCTCCAGCAAGAAGTCCTCCTCGGTGTCGCAGCTGTAGGCGGCCATGAGCAGCGGCGGCGCCACGGGCTGCCCGCGCGCCTCCTCGCGCTCTTTCTTGTACTCCACGCAGATTTGGAGGCATTCCGTTATCGAGTCCGCCTGAAATAATCATTAAATTGGCATTGGCAGAACTGATTAAAAAAACCGGCCAAGTGCAAGTCGGACTCGCGCACGAGGGTTCCGCAGAAAGATTTTAACGCTTTTCCCCAGTGTTTTAAGAAGTCCAGTGTTAGCAGAGCCCTGCTCCTAAGGAAAATGTACGCAGTGTGGGGTCAACTTATATTGGTCTGTGAAATCTACAGACACATAAAAAATTAAGATTTTGAGACTTTTCTGAGTGGTTGTGCTATAAGAGTTACCTTCATACCAAATTTCAAGTTTCTAGGACAACTGGAAGTACCCATACCACGCAGATTCGGAGGCATTCCGTTATCGAGTCCGCCTGAAATAATCATTGGTTTGGTATCGCTTGCTGAAGCCAAAGCTAAAGCTGGGTCTATATAAACAATGCTAGAAGGAAAGTGGAGGAACACTTACAGCTTTTTCAGCTCCTATCGTCTTCTTCGTTGGCATAACGAGGCCTGGTAAACCCGGAACCGGTGCCTGAAAAAATAAGCTATTGAAAATGCAACAGTAATAAACAGTAAACAAACAACACTTTGGCAATAGGAACGTTCGGTACCTTGATAGTATCTCCGCGACTACTCAATGGCCATTCACGTCACGTATTCAGGGTTGGATTAACCATAACATAACCCCAAACAACTGCCTACGAGATAATCCAGTTCTGCACGTATTGATAGATTACTGATGCAGTCACGCGACTGTTCCTTACATTTCTAAGTTACCGTTTTGTTTCCTGAAACCATTGGAACAGGTGGGAATGGGAACAGACCCTTTCCTTGTAGGCTGTAAGACTGGAGGTGTCCTTGTAAGGTCCGGGTGACTCACGTGTTGTTCGCCGGTGGCGAGCCCCTCCTCCTGCTCGGAGGCGTCGCCCAGCACGAGCGGCTCGTCGGTGCGCGCGAACAGCCGCAGCGCGCGCTCGGACCCGCACGACGCCACGTGCAGCCCGCCCGCCCCCACGGCCAACGAGTGGCATTCGCCCGCGTGACCCTGGACAATTTAGAGGTTATGTCCTAACCAACTTAGACAAGTTGAGAAACCGCCGACAGTCATTTACTAACAATTATATGGGTCATCTGGCCTGAAATAAACGTTTTTTTTTATTTATTTCAAACTTCAATATTTCAAAAATGGGTGAACCGATTTTAATTAAAACTTAGCTATGAATCATTTCGATTAAACTAGCTTTCGATCAAAAAAAATTGCATCGAAATCGGTCCATCCGTTTGGGAGCTAGCACAGACAGGGCAAAACATCTATTCAGACCAGGGACCGAAATACCGGTAAGAAAACATAACGTAACATTATAAATACCGGTAAATGTACCGCTATCATAATATGCCGGTAAAAAATTAAGTTAAGTAAGTTAAGTTGGTAACGTAATGTTTTACCCGTGTTGTTTTTGCATCGAGTTACATTGAGGGGAGAGGAGTGTATTTAGAAGAACGAGCTAGCGATGTCACTTTGTGTTGTGTTGCTTTAGGGTATTGTTACCAGGTAAAGGTATTTATTCGGTAATTGTGGTATCGTTACCAAAATAAACGTTATTAACGTTACGTTCAGTAGAAACGACTTTACAATATGCCGATAAATATACCACAAATATGCTTATATATATATTCTTATATTATATACATATACTTTTCCCGGTAACGTTATCAGTTCCTGATTCAAACTTACTTCGGAAAAAAAACAATACATAATATTGACTAAAATGCACTTACTTGCAGCGTAATAATATTATCGTACGTATCACCATCCCACTGCTTGACCTTCCCGTCTTTACTCGCAGTGAAGAAGTAATGCGTGCTCGGCACAAACTGGAGCGCGGTCACGGAGTCGTTGTGAGCGAAGATCGACTTGTGGCAGTCGCCAAAGTCCATGCCCCAGAGTTTGACGTTGCGGTCCGAGGATCCGGTGGCGATGATGTTGGAATCGTAGCTGATGTCCAGACAGTGGACGGGGAGCTTGTGGCCGTACAGAGAGAGGTAGAACTGGAAGGGAAGAGAGCAATGTTGAATTTAACCAGGATTTGAGATGTTGGGGCGCTAGAACGGCTTTTAAGCTCAGATATTGTCAACCTAGGGTCGTAGTGGAAATAAGGTTAAGTGCAAGGGATTAGGCAGCTATTAATTAAGACAAACTACTTATCAATAGGATACTTCATAGCCGTTTAATTATTTTAAATGAAACCTCTCTTGCTAGGATATTCAGAACACTAATTAGAAGTAGTTCACGTCAAGGGGATAAATTAGCTACCTTAAATGTATCGACGAAGAAGATTTTCACTGTTGAATCGAGGAGTGCCACTGCGATAAACTTGTAGTTTGGACTAATTTTGAGCGCCGTCACTGGTTCTTCCAATTCTAGAGTTCTTGTATGAAGGAGTGAAAGTACCTGTATCAAGATAATTTTATTAATAGATGATCAATTACGACAATGAAAGTATTTAATTGTTTTTTGTGGGTTTACTTTTGCTTTAGATTCTCCTGTAGGATCAGGTATTAGTTCGAATTGCCAGAACTTCACAGTTTTGTCGGCACCACCGGAAACACAGCCTCTCTGTAATCACATAAAATAAAGAGGGATAAGATTAATTGAGTTGTGTGCCATATATAGCACATTGGATTTACATTTACAGAATCAATTCATATTGTAACATTTGGTACAAAATCAGAAACACAAAGTATTTTTGTAACCATGCAGACAGAATAGAGTTCAGGGTAAATTTATATAAATTATAATACAAACAGATCATATCGCGTCACAAGAAGATATTTGCATTTTATTTTCAAGCCCACAAAGATCGCCAGATACTCTTTCTAAGCAGCCACTATCCAGTGTGCTGTAAAAGCCATCTGAGGCCAACAACCTTGTTCAATTCAGAAAAAAAAGGTACTTCGTTACCTTGTATTTTCTTTGTTATGTGGTGTTCAACAAAGAGTTTTTGTATTGTATTGTTGTAGCCATGAGTTCTAAATCAGTGGTTCCTAACCTTTTATCTACCTTTACCCCTGAAAACTGCAAAAAAATAAAATTTACCGACAACCTCTATAAGGCAAGAACAGTGTGACTCCCTCATACTGTCCCGTCCCCATGTTTGGTGGCTTAGAGCAGTAATTTGATGGTATCTTGTTCATTTACCATTGTTGCGGTAATGAATACCCCCAGGATGGGCACCACGGTTCTAGACGGCCACATACCGAGTCGGGCGTCATCGCCAGCGCCGCGCACTCGCCGCCGTGCGCCGGCACGCGCTCCAGCACGGCGCCGGCGCCCACGTCCAGCACGAGCAGCGAGCCGTCCGCGCAGCCGGCGGCGGCGTGCCGGTCGCCCGGCAGGAACACCAGGCTGCTCGGCCGCGCCGCCGGCATTGGGATGGTGCGGAGGCAGGTTTGGTTCGGTCTGGGTGTATTGATAATAGCAATAGCCGTTACATTATACGTAATTATATACGAAATTGGCAGAACTGATAAAAGAGAACCGAATTCCAGTCTCTTCTGATTTTACATCTACTCAAAACGTGTAGTAAAATAAAAATACAAAAATACTGCTGTTGAAAACGTTTTATTTTATGTAAACTTCTGTTGCTAATGAAAATTGTCATTCAGTTATTTTGGTCATGTCATATTTTGAACTGCAGGAATATTCATAAATAATGTTCGTGCTATGTACTATCAATCATATCACGTGAGTAACATTGTCAAGTAAAGGGTTAATAGAAATGTGCAGAGTCGGAATGGCGATATAGTCGAGGTGGCGTTTGCCGTCGAGCCATAGCCTGCGGTAGATAAAGTGGGGGGGCGCAAGCCAGGGCCCGGCTCTTGCGACCATCAACCATTATCCAGCCTCGGGTTTCAGACTGGTAAGGAGCCAGCCACACGGGCCTGTCCGACCAAGTCAGACCCGGGAACTGTGTGCTTAGTGCAACTGTAGTGGGCTTCAAGCAGGATTATACTTTTTCTCAAACATGCTCGGAAATTCTCGCTTTCCATTTGAAAATAGAACCCGGGAAGCACCTAATTTTTTCATTCAAAATTTTAAACGTAGAAGCCGCCCTACATAAGTGAATGGAAATGGATTTTTGGTATGAAATTCCATTTTTTCCCGCTTTATTAACTTTTAAAAAAGTTGTAACATGAAAAATTTAAGGGACCATAGAATAGTTGCATACAGCCAAGCCAGCCCGATTTATCGCAGTACGTGTGTAAGTTTTTTTTATCATAAATTGTGAATGACAGTTTGTAATTTTTGTTTAAAAGGGTGTGGTGTCGTCGTCGGTAGGGGTGTCGTTTTCGTGAAATTTTGCTACGGTGAGCTCGAATTTGACATTTTTTTTAAATCCAAGATGACGGATGATAGTTTGCCATTTTTTTCACTAAAAATAGTCATGGGTGTTGATTTCGTGTAATTTTGCAGCGGTAAGCTCGAATTTGACATAAGTTTTAATCACATTTTTAACATCAAGTAATTGGACACTTTGGTTTTTGTCAACGTATTTCGTGATTTATCTATTAAATTACTTTTTTTTTGCAAATGAGGTTTTTTAATTTCCTCACATTATTTGAGAAAAGCACTATATATTCCTCGACGGAAACCGGAATTGCCTACTTTCCGGGCCTCGGCAATAATGTACTATTAACAAACTCTTAAATTCGATGTTACACACAGAGTTAGGACGTTATTGACAGAAAAATAATCAATACCTTTGATTAGCTACTCTAAAAACTAATTTTACCTGTTCCACAGTTTGACGGAATCAGCGGAAGCGGAGAGCACCGCCAAGTTATCGGAACTGATCGCCACACACCGCGGCTCTTTTTGGTGACCAGGCTGCGTGATCTGCTTGAGGCATTTCACTGCAAAGATTATGATGACATCTTGACATCTATGTTAAAGTAATGTTTTTATACAATTATATTTTTTAACGTTTTTAAGTGGTGGATATAGAAGACAAAATTACCGAAATTCTTGTTCAAATAGGAAACTTTTCGTTAAGACCATGTTTTAAAGTTAAAAATCAACATAAACTTACCTGTGTTCTCTTCAGCCAACCTAAGACTGTGCAGTTCTACTGTATTATTGGTCAGTGTGACTCCGACTCGCAGCTCGCCGGTGACTCCGAGCAACAAGGTGTTAGACTTGAGCTTACTCTCGAGCTTGATTGAGGTAACTCTGCGTACTTCGTCGCTGAGTGTCAATAGTTCTGGTACCTCTATCGCATCTGCATCCACTTCGCCTGTTTCTTTAAGCTTACTAAAATGAAAAAGGTCTTTCTACTAAAATAAAATTGTTCTTAACCTATCTTCGATTTTGTTGTATTTTAGTCTGCTTCAAAGTTAGTCAATAATAATTAGCTAGTAATTTTCCGAGAAAATCTATCCAAAAACTTAGCAATTAAGTTCTGAAAGATTTAAAAGGCGGAGACACTAATTATTAATGCCATTGTGCCCCCACATGTTTAAAATAGCATTCTCCTTTATTTATTATTACACTCACGCCAACTTTTTCCTCTGTTTCTTAATCCTCTTGCTCATTCTCTGCTTTGCTTTATCGTCTGAGCAAAACGCGAATATTTCCAGCAAGGAATCGGTGCCGTAGCAACCCAATATGCTCTGTCCGAGGTCGGACGTAAGGCCGACGACGCGGCCCTTGCCGCCCCTCATAAGCGTGCCTACTTGGTGACATTGTAATGCCTAAAAAATAAAAAAGGTTTGTTTATTTTCTAGTGGTTATACCACTAGAAAACAAAAGGAATTACAAGTGTGATTAAAGAATCACACTTATAATTCCTAACAATTAGTATCTTAAACCTTGCTTAGAGATTTTACAAATTTCAGAATATGTGAATTCCTAATCTTGTAGAAGATTATTTTTAATTCTTTCGCGGGTGGAGATCTAGACACAATAGATCTATATCTATTGAGGAACGAGCCCCTGGGCCAAAGTAAAATTATATTAAAATAATATTTGCCAATATTAGCAATTTACCCGGACCAAACTTTCCTTTGAGTTCATTTATCTTTTGCTTCTCATAGGTAACAAAGATCTCCCATATAGGTCCACAACTTATAAGTTTTATATGAAAACAGCAAAACCAAAGATAACATATTGGCAAAACTCACTGAGCTATCCTCTAAATTATCAATTTCCTCAAGCTTCACAATCTCCAACTGTCGAGCGAGTTTGTCTTCCTCCTTGACATCGCTTGTCCAGTGGAGCCTCCACACGCGAAGCTCCTGGTCCATACTGCCTGTCACTAGGTAACGCTCTTCCTTCATCAGCACTGCTGACCATACCTGGCGGTGATTAAATTAGTTATTACTGATAGGACTTGGTTGGAAATTTAAGTGTAGATAGTAACAGTTTGTGTAAATTGAAAGTAAAATTCGTTTTGTTGGCTTCATATGGTTGTAAATAGATCAGTGCAGCAGGTTACAATTTCATTCAATACTTTGAAGGTGACCATTATGTATTTTTTGTTAAAAAAATTTAACTTTGTATGTTATTTTTAACATGATTGTATTTTATTTTTAACGTTTTTGTATTTTTATTAGAGTTGCAATGGATAGTAATTTAGTAACTAATTATAACGAGAAAATTTGAGTAACATAAATATGAAACCACAAAACAATCAAAAAATTGCCTACAACAGCTACAACATGTCTCTACAACAGCTACAACATGTCTCTACAACAGCTACAACATGTCTCTACAACAGCTACAACAAGTAGAAACACGTTGCAACCTGCACCGCCCATCGCATATGCGCGCTGTCGAATTTACTCCATTTAGGTATTTTAGGTAAAAAAAAATTCTGGGATATTCGGCGGCTGGATACCGGATAACCGGCGGTCGCGACGGCCGGATATCCGGTATCCGGCCAAACCACTATCTGTTGCATCTCTAATTTTTGTTGGGTGTCTGACAAAAACATTTTAAAGTTCAAGATATAATGGGTACAAAATGCAAATGTCAAGGATCCAATTATGAGTGTCATTATGGTAAAATATTTCTGGGATTCATGAGCTAATCAAAATACTTGGAAGTGGACTATCAATATCAACATCGAAAGAAAATTTTCTTGAAAGACTGAAATTTGTAATAACATACCTCCATTTGATGTCCTCCCAATGTCTTGAAGCAGTGTTTTGTTTCTATATCCCAGAACTTAACAAATGTGTCTTTTGAGGAGCTGACCACACAGTTCTTGCCATTTATGAAGAGGACACTAGTTATGGCACCCTTGTGGCCGCTGAATCTTGCTATGCCTGTCTCTGACACTACATCCCAAAGTATTACCTCAGTGTCCTGAAACAATGATCAAGCAGCTGGTATGGTGGTCATGATAAAAACAGAATAGTTATTTCCTACTTCATTTACATGGTCTTTTCGTTGATGCATTACATTTTTTTTAACATTGCTCATTTCAATGTTAACATTAGAATACTCACTTTGGATCCAGACACGAGCCGGTGGCCCTGCTCATCATACTGAAGGCAAGATACTGCAGACTTGTGCCCAGCGAACTGACACACCACTTCATTGTTGGTCAGCTCGAACACACTAATATTGCCGTCCACATAGCCCACTGCCATGTGATTCCCGGTGGGGCTTGCCGCGATTTGAGATACCACCACATTTTCGCCTGGAAGGACTTGCGCCTGTAAAATGTAAATAACGAAATAGAGGTAATAAGAAAAACTTTGGCACTTATTTACGTTACTCAACGGTAATTATAATGTTAGCGAAGTAAACCATTCGTTTATTACCTTCTCTCCAAGTCGCATATCCCAAATAATAACATGCTCGCACGCACCCACCGCTATGTATCGGCCGCTTACACCGTTTAACGAAACATGTGTACTGTTACAATCAGCACTGGCAATGATATTAAATGTGCCACTAGGAGCATAGCGCAAATATTGCTTCGTAAGACCCATATTTTTAAGCTAAATAAAATAACCAACAACCACGCTTTCTGCTGATTTGTTTACGTATTTCTCATGCAACATGCAATGCACGGCTCAGCCTCAGCTGTCATATTGACATTTGTCATCCTGGCTGTTTATAGAGACTGTTATCAATAAATATCTATGCGTAAATAAGGTACCCTATTGCGTATGCTAATGCTTAGCAAAACGCAAGATCTCCATTCTCTCCAGTATTACGCGGAAATTTTCAAATATTTTAAATAATTTAATGAACCCAGAAAAAATTGTATTGAGGCTATGTTTAATACTCTAGGGAATAAGGACCTCCGAGGTTTAATAATTTGAAACTTAAGACATTATATACTCTTTGCTTAAGACCAGAACTTTTCGGTTAATGTGCGCCCTGGCTAAGGGTTCCTTAACTTAAGGGAAGGTCCATAGTAAGTAGTTGTATACGAATTCTTTATTCTTTGCCGTTTCATACATACAAATTACTTATCTGTGGTGTCCCGCATGGACGTCACTCGCAAAATTCTATATTTCAGTTTTCATGAAAATTTAGGAAATTCGGAGGCCCGCGCTGTTGCTTTATTAAAGGAAATACTGCACTTTATCTCTTAAATAAAGTAATTTTCATTTTTGATTTACTGTACAAGGTCATCAGGTTATTATGTTACTCAACAAAACCAGGTTTATTGTTTTTCTTGTTGCTCCTTCGTGACGTCCCCTATCTAATTTGTGGTTATTGATACTTGCCGCCAGTCGCTAATTGAGTTCGATGATGTGATGTTGCAGGTTGGTGGGCCAAACGAATCGGTCGCGGAAGAGCAATATGGAGGGTAACGCTACGTCGGACATCGTTATTTTGAGCGGCAACTCTCATCCCGAGCTTGCCGATCTGATCGCTAAGTAAGTGCTGAGATGTTTCCACGAATTACCATTTCTAATACACATTACAAGGTTTAAGGTTAACCTATTCACATTCATGTTTTTGTCTTATTGGATAGTTTATTGCTTTACTTTATGATAAAGTGTGTCTTTTATAGTCGCCTGGGAGTTCGCAAAGGAGGATGCTCAGTGTATCACAAGACCAACAGAGAGACAATGGTGGAGATTGCAGATTCTATCCGTGGCAAGAACATTTACATTGTCCAGACGGGCACAAAGTGAGTAGTAAATCCTGCCACTCCATTAGTAGTCTGGAAATATTCAAGGTTACTTAAATCTATGAAGAGTGTCATTCATTAGTGACAAAGCGTGTCATGATGTTGATCATACATCTAAATATAAAATGTACTATAGTTTGTTACCTGGTTGGCATGGCTACTATTTAAAGATTTTTGAAATATCTGTTGAAATTAACTCTAACCTATTATGTAAAATAAGTTAAGGTCACATTAGCATATCTTGCTAGCTTGTTATCAGTTTTACTTGCTTCAATTTTTGAATGGTTCTCATTGAGTTGTTTTCTTCACACATGATATGGTAATTGTTTTCAGAGATGTCAACAATAACATAATGGAGCTCCTCATAATGGCTTATGCATGCAAGACCTCATCGGCTCGGTCCATAGTTGGAGTCATTCCATATTTGCCATACAGCAAACAGTGCAAAATGAGGAAGCGTGGCTGCATTGTCACAAAGCTACTTGCCAAAATGATGTGCAAGTCAGGGCTCACTCATATCATTACCATGGACCTGCACCAAAAGGAAATACAGGGCTTTTATGAATGCCCTGTGGACAATTTGAGGGCATCACCATTTTTGCTACAGTATATTCAAGAAAGTGTAAGTTGCTATCCCATTAATTCCATATATAAAGAAACAGTTATTAGCATAGTTAATTTGTCATTTTTTATTAATATTTAATTCTAGCATCATCACCTAGCTAGAACCTGTCTATTTAGAAATCCCCTCATAAATGTGTGAAGTAACACAATTTATAAATAATAGACATTAAAAAAAATCTAATTGAGACTCCTTCTTTTTTGAAGTCTGTTAAGAAAATGTGTTTTTATAAAATATCCAACATATTCTTTGATATTTCAACTGTTTCAAAGTTTGTTATATAAGGTGTTGTTTTCATGAAGTTATGAAAGTCATCAAATCATGTCTATCACCATTTTTTTTATACGACAAGGAAGGCAAACAAGCAAGTGGGTCACCTGATGGTAAGTAATCACCGCTGCCATAGACACTGAATGTCAGGCTAACATTTTTCAAATACAAGGCAGCTTAGAATACAATTTATTTAAAACAAGGCTGGCCAATAGATTTTTTAGCTGGGCCAAATTTTTTACGTCTGAGTTGGCGCCGAGCTATTACTTTTAGAAGTGGAAGCAGTGTGGCCAACCAACGCCACGTCGCGCTATTGGCCGGCTGGCCGATTAAAGAGTTGGCGGGCAAATTCAACTGTCTTGGCGACATGCATATGCAGTTATTCCATTAAGTTCTAGTCAAATAATTACATATAATCATATTTTGACGCCCTGTATTCTAGCTACTTTTAATTTTACACAAGCTTTTACAAAAATAGATTCCAGATTACCGCAACTCTGTAATCGTGGCACGTAACCCAGGCTCCGCTAAGAAGGCGACCTCTTACGCGGAACGTCTACGTCTGGCGATTGCCGTGATCCACGGGGAACAGAAGGAGTCCGAGAGTGATGAAGTCGACGGACGATACTCCCCGCCGTGCTTACAGAGGTGAGCCATGAGAGTGGAGTAAATATTCAGTCAGATACAAGCAGAGCCAGTTGCCTTGTGAGGTACTTTCACATTTGCACAAGGTATAAATTCTGTTGTGAATAGGGTTCAAAATAGTGAAAAAAGTGGCTGATTTGCAAGGTGGCTTGGTTACTCAGCTTTGCTGTGGCTAAACATCGTTTATCTATTTGGCAGCTGTATAGATAGATATTGTTGAGTTCTTGACTTTGTATGTACGTTGCTGAGCTAATTATAAATAAATTTAAATATCATGGGACAATTTTATTAACACCAATTGACCTTGCCCCACAGTAGGCAAAGCCTGTACTATTGGTATTAGACAATGGATAAACATACTTAACTACGTAGATAAATACATACTTGTAATTATACATATTAAACATCCAAGACCCGAGAACAAACATTTGTATTTATCACAAACATCTGCCCCAATGGGGAATCAAGCAATAGTCAGGATCACCAACGACTAGGCTATGTGGTCGTCACCTCACTTGTGGGGAGGACCACAATAGAGAGATCTCTCTCTAGGCAGATGTTATGCCAGGGGATCGAAGTAGGTTTGGGATTGTAGCTCGCGGCAAAGCTCGCCCGTCTGCGTCGATCACACCCTTTACTTGATTTTCCTTTTATGCAGCGTGGACAGGTCTCGTACAATGGACGTGTCGGTGGGGGTGCCGGTGCACCCGGCCAAGGAGAAGCCCCCTATCAACGTGGTTGGCGACGTCGGCGGCAGGATAGCTATCATGGTGGTATGTCTCACTTATATGTTACTTATATATGTATATCTTTCTTTTTTTTTACCGCTCTAACCTTTTTCCAGGCGGCACTTATATAGGCCACTTTGCAAAACAAACCAAATGTATACCTATTCACAATGGAAATATTTTGAGCATTAATTTTAACACAAATAACTTTTCTAGTAAATGCCGTCCGATTTGAATCTTAAGTCTTTGTGCCAAGTTCTAAATTCTAACTTTACTTACGTGGTTGATAAACCATACCTTACATGGAATAGGATTAAATAAATTTTACAGCACATGTTTGCGCCAAACACAAAGTATACATTAAAAAAAATTACAGGATGACATGATCGACGACGTCGCATCATTTGTTGCGGCAGCCGAGGTGCTCAAGGAATGTGGAGCGTACAAAATCTACGTGCTGGCAACACACGGCCTCCTCTCATCGGACGCGCCGCGGCTCATTGAAGACTCGCCCATAGACGAAGTCGTCGTCACCAACACTGTCCCTCACGAACTCCAGAAAATGCAGTGCCATAAGATCAAGACCATTGACATATCTGTGCTCATCAGTGAGGCCATACGACGCATCCACAACAAAGAGTCCATGTCCTACCTGTTCAAAAACGTCACCCTCGAAGATTAGCTTGTTTGTTACTCGTTTACCCTTTTATATTCCAAGTTAATTACAACTAAGCATTATTTTTTAAAGTATTATGTCCCTAATTTATACTTGGCATAAATAACTCCAACTTGTATTATACATTAAAGTATTCTAGAACTGTATTTTTATAGTGTCAAGTATATCAGTCCCGTATTTATATTGTAAGCAACACTCGCCGATTGTAAATTTTAATGAGTTTTACGAATTTGTATTTTCTTTTTTCATTCTTTATTGTAAATGAATATTATTTTTAAGTTGTTAAGATATGTATTACATAGCAATCTGAACTTTTACGGCAGGAAACTGCTAAACTAATGGTGGTACCTATGGTGCATTTATCTAATCACAAAAAATATCTCATTCATAAGGAATTTCCAGTCATCTCATTTATTAGGTTTAATTTGGAATTTGGACCTTATTGCTCTGTGATTTTAAAACTATTTCCACGAAATAAACTTGTAAGTTTTATATCAAAGAAAACAAACTTAGTAAAGATAATTTTTATGCAAAGGAATTTCGTAACAAATGTGACCTAATCCTAACAAATATTGCAACCGAAAACGAAAGCCGAAGAAGGTCATTGCAGTATATCTCCAACAAGAGGTTGGACACTCTCGCGCGCTTTTGTATGATGGCCTGTAGAGAAGAGTATAAATATAAAGTAAACTATTAGTAGTGTTAAGACAAAATGTATTGTTTTGTTAGAATATAGTATACAATAAAGTCTATGGGGCATTTTTTGATTGTTTTGATGAAATAAATGTATTTCATATCCGTTTATTTGAATCCGTTTGTTGACAATTTGGAAGGGACACTGCACAACATGCAAAAAAAATCTATAATTTCAAACTGAAACGTAAATATACAGAAAGACCAGAAAAATTAAGACTTAACTGCGGTTCGATGTTCGAACCCAGGACCTCCACCATACCGAAGTGTCGCGCTACCACTGTGCCATCCGTATGCTGGTGGCCAGTTCGAGTCTTAATTTTTCTGGTCTTTCTGTATCTTTACGTCTGTCTGTCTGCTTTATGTTCTGTATATTTACGTTTCAGTTTGAATTATGAGAAATAATTTCGAACGAGATGACCGAAAAAAAAATACAAAAAGGTGATGCAAAAGAAGACCAGAAATTAAGATGAAAGAACGATCCTTCTTCACCACCCACTTCACCTTCTGCTTCTGCCCCCTGACTACGAAGTGCAAATTTCGAACTTCGTATCGTGCCGTCCCTCTCAAGCTAATATTATTTAACACGAGAGTGAGCGGGACGATACGATACGAATTTCGTAGTATGGGGGCGGTTCCGTCCCATGCGTTGAAGCCGTTGCTTGTGCGTTACTTGGGGACCCGGGGCCGGGGTTTCGTGTATCAGCAGCTTAGCACACTAAATTTTATAGACGACAAAGAATTCGGCACTTTCTAACAAATATAGAAGTGCGAAAGGGACAAATGCTTTATTTATGTCGGCTATGAATGTTAGTTAGTGAAGTTAGTATGCTAGGGGGTCAGGAAACCTACGTTAAAATGTTTGAGACATTGAAAAAAATGCTTCATAATTAATTTATTATAACCGGTTTTGTTTGGTTCAGTCGATCACCACATCACTATTGTGGCTTAAAGACCTCGTAGCCAAGCTATAAACTAAAAAAAGAAACAATTGTCACTTCACTTGTCACTGTGACAGAGGAATTTGGCGGGAAACCGATGAGAGTGGATCGTGTCGTTAATTGAATTTTAGTTTCTGTGCTCAATGTTGTTTGGTGGATAATAAAGATAGTGTATTATACAACAAATTGACGTGAAAGTGCCCAGCAAATGAAGAATTCAAGTGAAAACGCGTATTCCCTCTGTTTGTGACCCCGAAATATCCGCCGGCTGCTGCTCGCCGTAGCTCGCCGTAAAGTACACTATCGCTTTACGGAATGCATGAGCAGTTGACAGGACGTGACTAGGACAGACTGACAACTCTGACGATGACAGGACTTTAATATACAGAAATTTACAAAACACATCAGACGTGGCTGTATGGACTCAGTTCCTTTGCCTATCCCTTATGGGATGAATTAAAAAAAAAAAAAAACCTCACTTGTGTGGTTGTGTGATATTTCTAAAAAACATTTAAATATGAATAAACTTTGTCAGATTGACAATAAGACAAACAGTTCCCATCGGGCATAGCTAATTTTGAACATATGTCATTTCCTAAAGTGATTTCCTACAATGAAGTTCTTGCGGCATTTACGTATTTCTAAAACTTACGAAGCTTATAAACGCCTGTACAGTAGCTCTAGAAATGTATTAAAACTCAATGAACGGGGCATGTACAATGATTTATTTCCCAGCACAGCAGCGTACGTATTCCACACTTATATTGTGATCGTTTTAAAATTTATACGTAATATAATTTAGAAGCTTCTTAACACAAATTTAGTCTGAATTTGTTATTTTTTCGCCCTTTTAGGAATGACATTGTGAATTTACTGAACAAAGCTCCTCAGTGTGTGTATGCTGGTTTTGATCCAACAGCTGACAGTCTCCATGTCGGCAACCTTCTAGTCATTATTAATTTACTACACTGGCAGAGAGGGGGACATAACGTTATTGCATTGGTGAGTGGCCCTTAAACTATGTCCAATGTTTTATTAAAAACATACTTAACTCAATATCAAAAATCACTATCAAGTTTAAGTTTGATTAAAATTATCTTTTTTGCAGTTAGGTGGTGCCACAGGGCATATTGGTGATCCCAGTGGAAGAAGCACAGACCGGGTAACCCTGCAGAAAGATGTTGTACATCAAAACATTGATTGTATTAAGAAAAACTTAGAAACAGTGTTTGAAAACCATAAGAAATATATTTGGGAAGGCGACAAGAGCAAACTTAAGCCCGTAAGGTATGTGAAATGCACTCTACTATAGTCACATCTAATCAAGTTTATTTTCAACCTTTTTCAGGCATAGTACAATAAGCAACCCCTTATGTAGTTACTATTTCAACCCTAACACCAAGATGTAAGATTCATATCAAATTGAATTTCTTAGAAAAATTAATTGTCTTGAAATGATTGTGAAACATGTTACTATTGTGAATATACATTTAGTTTTATGCTAAGCCGCCTAGATTGGTGCAGCCTAGAAAATTGTTTTCTGTTCAAAGAACTAAACTAACTCAACACTTTCAGAATAGTTAATAATGAGGTGTGGTACAGAAATATAGATGCAATAAGGTTTGTGAGTGAGATTGGAAGGAACTTCAGAATGGGGACTATGCTACTGAAGCAGAGTGTGCAGTCTCGCATCAACTCTGAAGTTGGCATGAGCTTCACTGAGTTTGCCTATCAAATATTTCAGTCTTATGACTGGTTACACTTACTAAAAGAATATGACTGCAGATTCCAAGTAAGTTGTTGAACTTATATTAAACTAAGTCATTTTATGACTTTCATATAGTTACTTACTTGATGGATTGTATTTATTTCATACACTTTCTTGATAGCCTTTTAATGGCCTTCCTTCATTTAAATATGTCTTAATATTTTCAGATTGGTGGCAGTGATCAAATGGGTAACATAAGTGCTGGTCATGAGCTTATAAGTAGGTGTACAAAAACGGATGTGTATGGTAAGTATCTGCATACCTAACACTCACAGAAGAAACAAAAGGTTTAACCCTTTTCCTGGCTGCACCAATCTAGGCAGCTTAGCAAAAAACTAAGTGTAGGTATTTTCACAATATTTTTTAGACAAGTAAAGACATTTATTATAATTATAATACAAAATTTAAAGACATTCTAGTAAATTCAATTTTATTTGAATCTTCAACCTTGGTGTTAGGTTTGAAATGGTAATTACACTTATTTGTGGTTGCTTATTGTACTATGCCTGGAAAAGGGTTAAATTGATAAGAAAAATAAAGTTTCCAAGTAGGTATCTCCAGTGTTTCTACCACTTTTTTTTACGACAATTACACTTTTTCTTCAGGATTAACTCTACCTCTAGTCACAACCGAAGAAGGAGACAAGTTTGGCAAATCAGCTGGAAATGCCTTATGGTTGGACCCCACCAAAACAAGTTCCTATGGTTTATACCAATACTTTTTAAGAACAAAAGACTCTGAAGTAGAGAAATTCCTCAAGCTGTTCACTTTCTACAAGTTAGGGGAGATAAAGGATATCATGTTCAAACACAAAGAACATCCAGAACAGAGGTACCCACAAACATGTTTGGCTGAACAGCTTGTCACCTTAGTACATGGCGGTAAGTGAAATTAGATACCTATTTTACAATAGTCCAATATAGCAAACAGCAGAGATTCCAACTAACATTTTCCATGAACGAAAATAAAACGCAATTTATCTTATTTGAAAATAAAAATGATTCATTACTCATGTTGTTAAGAGTAAAACAACTGGTATATGTTGAATGGTGGTATTGGTGCTTTGAAAATGGGCTTGTAGAGTTCCGTAACTGACTGACTTACGCGTTTGAAATGTTAACTTTCGTAGTAGCATAAGCATAACATGACGTGAATGTTTATTCCAGAGGAGGGCCTCGAACGCGCACGGCGAGCGACCGCCGCCATCTTTAGCAAAGACGTGAAGTCACTGGTGGCGCTCGACGCGACAGAGTTGGAGCAAGTCTTCGAAGGGGCTCCCGTGGTTCGCCTCTTGCTCTCGCCAGGGATCACTGTGCTCGAGCTTGGAATGAAAGCCAACTGCTTCCCCACGGAAAGTAAGATCTTTTACCCTAATCTTTGTAGAAACTGAAATTAATTAGTCTCCAGTCTGCTATACAGAAATAAATGTTTCATGCTGAGTGTTTATACCTAATTCAAAAATACAATAGTTCGTATGGTGTACCGAACTATTTGAGCACTTTGGATGTCACCATATATATGACACTGACTGTACTTAACAAGAAAAATCTTGACTTGATGTTTATAATAAAAGTATTTTATGACGGTCGCGTTTGACTTCTGACATGGGCAATTATTGACTTTGAAGGATTGAGGATTAAATAAATTTGCATCTTATACTTTAATATAAGAAAACCTGCCAAGTGCCAGTCGGACCAGCGCACAGAGGGTTCCGTACAGATTTGTAGGTATGTAAGTAGTTCGTGTAACACGGGAATCGAGTCTCGAAGATTTTGCCCGCTTTTCCCAGTGTTTTAAGTTGTCCAGTGTTATATACGCAGTGTGGTGTCATTTTATATTTTTCACTGACATACACATCACCAGTCTTTTTTACCTCCCACGGCTGGGCACAGGCCTCCTTTCAGAATGAGAGGGTTTGGGCTTCCACGCGGGATCATTGACATATACAGACAGACAAAAAAAACCATTTTATTTATCCTAAAATCTTTACATAAACTTCTATTATACAGAATAATTTCAGATTTTTCTCAATGTAAACTTCGAAGATAAGAGGGAACGGTATTTTTTACATTTTTCATCATAAGTAACGCGTAATAAAGAAGCCCCGTTTTCTCGTGGTGCTACTGACTTGTCCTCTCAGTAGGACCACTAGGGAGATCTATTTCTGTCTGTCCTACTTTATGTTTATGTGCAAAACCAGCAGCAATATTTTTTTTATCTGTAAAATAGTCAGGAAAGCATCATCTAAAACTATTCCAAATTTCAAGTCAATATCATTAGTAGTTCCCGAGATAACCAGCTGTGTGTGACAGACAGACGGACTGAGTCACACCATGAGAAATCGTTTTGCTTGTGAATATGTTGCTAATTAAAGAAAATATATTGACCATTGCTTGTGAATAAAGTACCGACATAAATTGTAGAAAATAAATGCTATGATTTCAGATGACGCCATGAGAATCATTCAAGCCGGCGGGTTCTACGTAAACCACACTCGCATAAAAAAAGTCGATGAGGTCATAACGGAGTCGGCCCACATACTACCGAATCTCGTGTCACTGCTCAGAGTTGGCAAGCGGAACCATTACATTGTCAAGTGGCAAACATAAATAAAACACTGGAAATCTATTCAAAAAATTCTTTTAGCATATCCTTACTATTACTTACAACAGAGGCTTGTATACTTGCAGTATAATAATAAAATGCATATCACATAAAACGTTGTAAATACTACATAACATACTTAAGCCTAAAAAAAATTAGTAAAATACACTGACACAGCATGGATGAATAACTAATGCACTGTAGAGTCATAATCATAATTATCATACAATATGGCTACTCTTCATCTCGCGTTTGTGCACCGCCGGGTGGTTATCTTTCTAATATCACAACTATCATTGCAACATTCCTAATTGTACAAACTTTGATTGATAATGATAATGCTACTTAATGTCATCAAATGCATAAAAAGCTACATTGACAATGTCAATCGATATGTCTTTTTGGAATAACGCTCGAGTAAATAAATTTAAAAATAACGCTATGCTGTTTCATGTGTACTTAAATTACCAGTGCAAGCTACGTTTAGGTTTTAATATAATTATGTAAATCACAAAGGCCTTATAATACGGTACAAAAATAAATAACTCGCTCAACAAAAGGCAAACGACTATAAGAATATGCAAAACGCAGGGAAGGCCCGAGCCGGAGCCGCCACGCGCACTTACTAAGAACGAAACGACAGCAACTGCATGTTTCAGCTCTAACTTTGAACTCCCCTTATGTGATGTGACACTAGTCTTTTTAACCATTATACTAGTAAATAGTTTTAATTTTCTCAAATCCTGCTGGCTGTGCCGCTAAATACGTTTGACTTTGCCAGCGGCGTGCTCGAAAACAAGAATTGAATAACTATATTTAATTAGTATGTGAAATGCATTACAAACAGTATAAAACTCTTCAGTCTCGTTCGATATTTATAATACTTAGTCATGATAATGATAAGCTTACAGAGAGAAAAATCCAGAGCGGCCCTACAGGCCACACATCGACACTCATTACACTACCTGAAAGGAAATGACACAGCTTCATAGAACAAGATAGAAATACCATATTTCTCAGTTTAACTGATTCTTGTTCGGAGTGGTCGGCAATATTGTGGACTTAAAAACCGCTCTTTATAACATTTTACATCAGTTTATAGATGTGCAAGTTTTAGTAAAAGGTGGAGTTTGAATAATTGTGATAATAAAAGCACCTCCCACTGTTCTATACATGTACTCAAATCGGAAGCACCGGCTACTAATGCTAATCTGTCATGAGACGTCGTCAGTTTAGGCTACATGATCTGAAGCCCCCATTTAGGAGTCGATCTCGACGCTCGGACCGATGTTTTTTTATCTCAGAATTACACGTCGTTTTATGCGCTCTATCAACGAATTATGCAACTGAATCGAGCTACTGTATCGAGCATCGAGATCAAGCCAGAGGGGTGTAATACTGATAACCGTCGGCTAAAAGTGACTATAGACAATTGACGTTCGAACCTTTCAAAAGGCACAACTTCTTATGAATTGAAAGTAGGTATCTTAAAATTCCATTGGAGCATAGACCTATTAGGTGTTGTCGCATCAACCGAGCTCGAAAAACAAAAACGTTATAAATAATGGACTAGCATCAACTTTTCATAAAATCACGGTCTAGGGCCGGCGTTATTTTTGCTAGAAGTTGTATAGTAGCCGTAATTTCTTTAGTCTTTCGGGCCAAGTTGGAGCGTCCTAGAAATCGGTC